>SCPV02112249.1:0-15755 GCA_004028625.2 Cuora amboinensis | reverse complement strand
TGTAACCAGATTAGTGTATGGATGCTAATTCCCTTGCATGTCTTAATTACAATATATTATGTGTGCAGATGGTTCAGTTAACCTTTAGATCAAAGATATAAGATATTGCAGGAAATAATATTACTTACATTGTCTTCATCTTAAATCATCTGTTCCATAATGGAATGCCTTGATAGTTTGAATGGTTAATTACCATATGTTAACTAATACTACTAGTCTACCTATGGATACATAGGAAATAGGAGGTTTACTTCAAAGCAACAATGTATATTACCTAGTCTTCAACCAAGGAATGCCTGCTATATTATCAGCTCTCAAGAGCCTATCGTAGCCTGCCAGAGATCTATAAAAGAACTCTAGGGCCTGATCTGCTTGAACTTTGTCAGGGGAAGTTTAAGTCACAAGACTGAGGTCTCCAGCTCCAGTCTGGATTACCCTGCTATTTTTCAAGGAAGAATTTAAACAGACTGTGCACATGGATTGCCTGTTTGGACTATAACCTAATGAACTGAGTCTGGAAGGATTTTATACAACTCAGCAGTTCACCATCTCTGCTATGACCTAAGAACTTTATTTATACATATGTGTATATAATGATCTTTAATCACAATACTCTCTCTCTTAGCTAGTTAATAGGAATTGGCTGTAAGTGTGTATTTAGGTAAGATCTGAAATATACATTGACCTGGCGGGTAAAGTGTCCAATATTTTAGGATTGATAGAACTTTATATATATATAATCCTCACCATATTTGACTTGGCTGTTTGGGTGGGATCCCAGGACTGGATTGCTTAAGGGAAACTGTATTTTGGGGCTTCGTGGTAACCAGTAAGATATTGCTGTCTTGATGAATCTAAGTATTAGAATAAACCACCAGTTTGGGGGATCGTCCACCCCATTCTTTGCAGTTTGCCCTCATTGAGCAGTCTCAGTGTGGCCCCTTTAGCAACCATGGTCACAGCAAGTAAATCTGTTTCTAGAAGTATCAGATTTTTAATCTAGTCCTTTGTGTTTTTCAGACAAACTTTAAACAAATGTCATTACTTTAATTTTGTAAAAGTCTCAGAAGGTTCCCCCTAATACTCTCCAGTTGTGCTGGGAATCATTTTACTTTATACTAATATGCATAATAATCTTATGTCATTTATTCTTGTCTCAATCTTTGTATTGCATATGAGCCTGATCCTGCAATGAGCTCTGTGCAGGTGGACCCCAGGCTCATTCAGAGCACCACTGATTTCAACAGGGCTTCCTACATGTGCAGAGGTCCACTTACATGGAGATCATTGCAGAATCAAGGCCTATACTAATATACTACGTTAAGATAGAGTTTGATTTTGCGTGTATCAACTGATCTCTTCTCTTTACTGTTTCATGGATCAGTTTTCCTCTGCATGCTGTATTATAATATAATAGAAATGTGAGATGGAAAAGACCTATTAGATCATTGCCATCATCATCACTATTATTTTCAAGTGCCCTGCACAGCGCTAGGTGCCCCAGACACACAGGTATAGTCCTGCCCCAGAGTGCTTACAGCCTAAATTTGACATGCCAGCAAGTGACTGTCATAGAAGGACAAAAAAGGAAGATGGAGAGTGGAAGGACAGAAGTTATAATAACAACAACGCGTGTTCATCCAGTCCATGCCTGCAAAGTCAAGATTGCTGCTACAGTACATTTCTCAATCCTGTAAGTATAAGGCCTTTTCCTGCAGCCAAATTGTAAGGTCTGAGGCCTTTGTCTGCAGCCATTTTAGGAAAGCAGAACGTCACATCCTCACATTCCATGTAAATTCCATTAAAACAATGTAATATCAGGCTGTTAAGAAGGCGATCCTGTCCTTATAGTACCCACCATCACCCGATAAAGATATAAATCTTAAGCTGTTTAAAGAAAACTCTGTCTGATAGCATTCTGTCTGACAAGAAATCACTTATCAACAGTTGTGACTGTAAAATCTGTACTTCTATTGTTTTGCCTTTATGGTCCCCACTTCTCTGTTGTTTATCTGTGTGGTCTCTGTCTGGTTCTTTGATTGTTTCTGTCTGTTGCATAACTAATTTTGCTAGGTGTAAATCAATGAAGGTGGTGGGGTATGATTGGTTAAATAATAGTTTTACAATATGTTAGGATTGGATAGAAGATTGTTTGGTAAAATTTAGTAAAATGGTTGGTTAAGGTATAGCTAAGCAGGACTCAAGTTTCACCATATAAACTGGAGTCCAAAAGGAAGTTCTTGGGAACTAACTCCAGGACACAGCCCCAAGATCAGAGCTGCCAGACCTCAACACCTTGCCAATCGCACCGTGCAGAGCACAAGCTGAAGTCCCCCAGATGACCTGATCCTGACTGGCCATCAAGAAAAGTCCATCTGTCTTATTGGGAGTGGTGAGCATTGTATGCTTAGCTTGTGCATTCGGTTTTGGTGATTGTTAAAATAGAGGTTAAGTAGGATATTACTGTGTAAGAGTTTTTCACTGGTAAAAGACCCCACAAACGCGCAGAGTGTAGGGTTACGCCCTGAGCCCACTGAAGGGTAAGGGTGGGTGCCTAAATTAATAGGGTTATGCTTTGAGCCCACACAAGGGTAAAGATGGTTGCCCTGGAGCATAAGGTTATGCCATGAGCCCTAGGAATGGGGTAAATGTGGATGCCCCTAGAGTGTGCAAGTAAAAGACAATTTTGTGTGGGTAACAATCCCGCCACACAGCTCTCATGTTCCTCTTCCCTCTACCAGTAGAACTCCTATTGGAGAACATTTGCTGGAACACTTGCAACTACAGTGGGGGCCAGTAGAAATTTATGCTGTGAGAAGTAACATTAAGTCCTATTCATATATACATGGTGTAACATTCTATACTTCAGCGGAGCGCCCTATAACCCCCATATTCCTCATTTATATATAGTTGTGATCTTGCATATAAAGCATGCCATGTAATGTATCAGGAGAAAGGTTATGAACTGCTGAAAGTCATTGTTCTATCTAAATATGTATATCATTAGTGCATATGAAGTTATGAGAATGTGTTTTATGGTTATGAGTAAAACATGCTGTAAGCTGGGGAATCAGGCAGATATTAGCTCCCCAGAGACAAAAACAAGGAAAGTAACCAACATCCGGGAGGGTGTCAAACAACCATCAACAGACATTGTCCAGCAAGGGAGTTACAATTAAATGACTCACCTGCATGAGGCCACACCAAGGGAATTTCTCATCCTTCCCTGGGGACTTAGCAATACCCCCCAGACATGCCTGGACATGTGTTTTCCAAGCACGTGGACTAGGGGTATAAAACAGAACACAATGACCCCATGCTTGGCCTTTTCTCCTTCCCCTACCTATGCTGCGATCAATAAGGACATTCAGAAGACTGAAGACTCCAACAGAGGAGACTGGCCCAGGTTTCAAGGGTGGAACCTGTGTACTATAAAATGCAATATTCAGTGGGGTAAAAAAACTGCTTAATTTCTATGTTGCCCGGTCTAATAGGGTTGAGAGTTTAGACTGTGTGCTTATACTTTATTTGATTTTGGTAACTGCTCTGACATTTTGCCCATCACTTAAAATCTATCTTTTGTAGTCAATAAACTTGTTTTACTGTTTATCTTTACCAGTGAGTTTGCCTGGAGTAAAAATATATATAAATATAATTGGAGATATACCAATCTCTTAGAACTGGAAGGGACCATGAAAGGTCATTGAGTCCAGCCCCCTGCCTTCACTAGCAGGACCAATTTTTGCCCCAGATCCCTAAGTGGTTCCCTCAAGGATTGAACTCACAACCCTGGGTTTAGCAGGCCAATGCTCAAACCACTGAGCTATCCCTTTCCCCCTGCTCTGATAACCTGAGCAGATTTGGTAAATCTGCTCAGGTTAACAAAGGCTGGTGTATATCCACTTTCCATTGATGAAGTGGTGAACCAATTAATAATCTTGCACTGCTTGTCTTGAGCAGTGCAAGATGGTGTATTCCTGAGGTACAAGGCTGGGAGCTGCGGGGATTCAGCTGGTGCCTTTCTCTGTGTGATTTATGAGTGGCTCGGGGAGCATTCATGCAATCTAGCTGGGTGTAGGGCGCCACATGAGGTTGTGCTGAGTGATAACAGCGCCTGGAGGGGTTTGCTGCTTGTCTCTAGCAAAGCATTGTGAAAGACAGCTCAGGCTGGAGAGATAAGGGGGAACAGTGGTTCCACGCTACACCCTGGGGATCCCATCACACATGGTTTCTAGATGGGAGCACGTTGTAGGGAACAGCTGTTGCCTGGCTCTGTCCTCTCCTGTGTCCAAGTTTCCATGAGCCATAACAGCACAAAGTTCATCCAATGGAGTATGGGAAGGGGGCATATGTAATGGAGCTGGTACTATATTTTTTATGACCTCTCACCTGGTTACCCCCAGGTCAGAGCCACATCTGTTCATTTTGGCAGAGGGGAGAATATAGCCCTGTGCATTTTTTAACAATAAACAAATAAACAAATAGCCTGACCTGCGTGACTAATAACTTTGATCATTAAAATACAAAGAATTTTAAATATCTGTTTTATTTTTTCCACTGCTCATGCTGCTAGTTCAGTTTTTGTATTTCTCTCAGCGAGGATAATGAAAATAAACTAGTCCATTTTTTATCAAATTTACCTTCAGATTTTAATGCACGGTGATTCTCAAACCCTGCTCCATGGTCAGCTTCTATTCTGCAGAGTGCTGGCTTGCAGTCTGAACGGGCAGCTGGTCACAAGGGGTGGCTCCAGCTGCTAAACTACCTTTAAAAATATGAATACATAACTACTTTCTCAATATGTCTTTTTCATGTAAACAATTGCTGTAGTTGCCACAGGGATGTTATGTGATCATGGATGGGGAGAGGAGGCACAAATGGCAGGAGCTGTGGTCCACACTATTAAGAATGTGAGAACCCTTGCGCTAGTGCAATGCTGGGGTTACAAACATTGCAGAAGGTTTTGTTTTTTAAATCTGTTTCCATTTAAATTAAACTGAATCTAATAGTCTTAGCTGTTGTAAAAGCCTTGCGTCTCATAGCCTCCTGCCCTTCATGTCACGTCCCCACTTCTAACACACATCAGAAGGGCTGCTTATATTTATAAACATTTAAGTTATGAAATACTTATAGAACAAAGCTTTATAATTATTATTTGATGAATGTTGCTTTTTTATGTGTCAGATCCAACATGCACTGAGGTTAATAGGATGACTCTGGACACACTCCCATAGACTTCAATGGATGGTGACCTATACAGTTAAAAACAACTCTTTATATATCTTTACATCCCTCATGCTCCTCCCAAAACTAAAAGGCACCTCTCCTGACAAAGGCCAAGAAAACAATTTTTGAGTTTATCAACCAAGCCATTTTGCATGTGGACAAAAAAGTTTTGAAAAGTGAATGTAAAGGAAGGTTTCAAAATACCATAGCGTTAAAACTTTGTCTGATTTTTTTTTAATCAAACTTCCCAGAAAAAACTCTATTCTGGGATGAGACGAGGAATGAAAATTTCAGGAAGATCAGTTTCTTCTTGGAGAAGTTAAGTAAAGGGAGTGGGGAGAAGGAGGACTTGAATACTGTGCTGATAACATGGAACTAGCTTTAATCTGTATTGTTTTCCATCCATAGATCTCAGTTACTTTCAACCCCCATTTTTCTGAGCATTAAAAGCCCGGTCTTTCAAATACAGTTGCCAGATGTCTGGTTTACAACCAGAATGTTTAATTGAAAAGGGAAACTGACAGACACTAAAAGTCTGGTTACCTGCAGTAACTGGCCTGCACCACGGGGTGGGAGTGTGGAAAGAGCAGCAGCTGCTGCTGGAGCCTGGAGGAGCAGCCCTGCTTTGCAGCTGCTGCTCTTCCCATCCCCCAGCCTGATGGACAGAACTGGCTGGCTCCCGGAGTCATCAAAGTAGGTACTGGCAGGGATGCTGGAACAATTTGAATAGTGGGGGTGCTGAGAGCCATTGAATCAAACTGTAAACCCTGGATATGATGGAAATCACTTCAAGCCAGAGGGTGCTGCAACGGCTCCCTGCACCCCTGTTTCCAGCATCTATGGGTACCAGTGCCATCCGGGGGAGGGGGAGTAACCTGTATGCCTCCCCCCACCCCATTGTGCCCTGATTTCCCCACCCCAGCCCCTCGTTCCAGGGATGGATCCTCCCCCCTGCCCTGCTGTGCCCCAATTTCCCCACCCCCTCACTCCAGGGACTGACCCCTGCCATGCCCTGCTGGGGCAGGTGGGAAGGCTCCTCCCAGCCCAGTTCTGCAGGCGGCAGGTGAGTCCCTGGGGATGGGGGAGCGAGTACTGGGGGGGGGGGATGGACAGGTGGGGCAGGGGCGGGACCTCAGAGGAAGAGGCAGGGCCTTGGGGGAAGGGGTGGGTCAGGGGTGTTGAGGTTTCAGGGATTAGAAAGATGGCAACCCTACTTTTAAACACTGGCTGTTACTTAAAATTAGCTATTAAATCCATATTTAGAGACATAAGTGGCCTGATCTGTGGAGGCAATGAGCAACCACAACTCCCATTTGATCAATGGCAGCTATAGGGACTCAACCCCTGAAAGTAGGACCACTTTTATCTAGGTGCTCAAGTTTGAGAACTTTGGCCTCACTGACTTTCAGAAAGTCTCAGAGTGACAGCACAGGAATAAAACTCTGCTCCTCTCACTCTCCGTACACTATAGTCTCTACAGGAACATGTGGCCTCCTCTGAGGTTTGAAAAACAATGACACGTTATATTACAAAAAATGGTTTCAGCAAAATGGAGATAAATCAACAGTAGAAAAAGAGTTTGAAAGCAGCTTTCAATCAGCCAAGATACATATATTTGCTAAAGTGAAAGGTGATGGAAAAATGCCCTCAAGCAGAGCACATGCATACATACTCAGCAGCTTTCAGTCTCTGTCTTTATCAAGAACTATTTTGCACAATGGCAACTTCGCTGAAAGTTTGGGGGTTTTTTGTTTTTGTTTTTTTTTTCCTCCACTCCTTCCTAGAATCCCACTGTAGAAGAATGTAAACAAGACTGAGTTGATTGTTTTGGTTACTTCCTCTTCCTGGAATTTGCTGCCTATCCTAGTACCCTATAATCTCCCTGTCCATAGGCAAAACAGTTTAGCCAGTAATTACTGCTGCTGTGGTGTGGCTTACGTGAAACATATTTACCAAATTATTCTCCAACTAAAAATAACAATTTGTTGTTTATGCAACATGTCACATCCTATAATGGTTAACACCAGACTAATCTACATGAGCAAATCTCATATTTGTTCCCCCAGCATTTATAAATTGTCAGAAGGTGGTGGGGGGAGGGATTTTAATAGTGAGAAATGATTTAAATGGGAGAGTAATTTGAGCATGTAATTTTTTGGTTTGTTGTTAGTGAGTTATATTTAGATTATATTAATGCCTGCACTTTAGTTATATTTGGATATTAATTTATTTTAAGTTATATTAAAGGCACCTAGAGCGTATGGAGATTTATATGTATGTATGTAAATAAAATGCATTATGTATACAAATGAGGCTGTTCTCTGTAGTCTTTTCCTTGGCCTTTCCCAATCTACCTTATTATAAATTATCCTGACACTATTCTCTTGGAAGACAGACAAAAGGATTTGACCAATATAAAACAGTGGATTTTGCAAAGTGGGGAGAGTTAATCTCTCCCATTCAGAGAGGATATGCCTCTGTGGAGCTCAAAAGCTTGTCTCTTTCATCAACAGAAGTTGGTCCAATTAACAATATTAATTCACCCACTTTGCCTCTCACCTTAGCTATAGCACATTTTAGCGCACCGCAAGCCAAATGAATGCGTGAAATCTGGATGATCTCTGAGAGGTGATGGGGACGAAACTGAAACAAAGTCCACTGTGACCCTCCAAACAGCCAGATTCTACCATCAGATTTGCGTATAACCACTTGCAACTATTGTAGGGACCAGCAGAATCTTATCCTGTGAGAAGTATCATTAGTTCCTATTCAGATATCTATGGTTTAGGGATGGAAGCATGTTGTGGGGAACTGCTGCTGCCTGGCTCTCTCCTCTCCCATCCTCAAATATCCATGGAGCCCTAACTGCACAGGGCTCATACAATGGAGCATGGGAAGGGGGAATATGTAATGGAGCTGGCCCTACACCTTTTATGGCCTCTCACCTTGTTATCACCAGGTCAGAGCCACATCTGTTCATTTTGACAGAGAGGAGAATATAGCCCTGTACATTTTTATATATCTACAGAAACAAATGGCCTGACCTGTGTGACTAATAACTTTGATCATTATAACACAAAGAATTTTAAATATCTATTTTAATTTTCCACTGCTTATGCTGCTTGTTTAACTTTTGTATTTCTTTCAGTGGAGATAATGAAAACCGACTAGTCAGTTTTTAACTTCATGCACACCAATTCTCAAACTCTGGTCCCTGGGCCACTGCTATTCTGCAGTGCTGGTTGGCTGTCTGTGAATGGGCGGCTGGTCATGAGGGTGGCTCTTCCTCTCATCTCCAGCTGAGAAACTACATTAAAAGAAAATACTACTACTGTACATAACTACTTTCTCAGGCTGATTCTTTCATGTAAGCAATTGTATTTGCCACCAGGATGTTATGGATGGGGAGAGGAGGCACAAATGGCAGGAGCTGTGGTCCACACTATAAAGAATGTGAGAACCCTGTGCTAGTGCAATGCTGGGGTTACAAACACTGCAGAAAGTTTTGTTTTTTAAATCTGTTTCCATTGAAATGAAGTTGAATCTAATGGTCTTAGCTGTTGTAAGAGCCTTGAGTGTCCTGGTCTCCTGCTCTTCAGGTCAGGCCCCCCCACTTCTCACATTGTCAGGAGCTGGAGTCAGAAGTTTTCAAAATACCATAGCTTTAAAATGCTTTGACTGATTTTTTTTTTTAAATCAAACTTCCCAGAAAAAAACTCTGTCCTGGAATGAGCGAAGGAATGCAAAATTTAGGAAGATCAGTTACTTCCCAGAGAAGTTAGGTGTTGGGGCAGGACGAGGTAACTGGAATACTGAGCTGATAACGAGGGGCTAGCTTCAATCTACAGCGATGGCGATCCAGAGATCTCAGTTGCTTTAACTCCCATTTTAACTGAGTGTTTAAATTTCAGTCTTTCAAACACTGGCACACAAAATTAGCTATTAAATCCATAGGTAGAGATATAGGTGGTCTGGTCTGTGGAGGCAACAAACAACCACAATTCCCATTTAATTAATGGCAGCTCTAGGGACTCAACCCCTGAAAGTAGGACCACTTTTATCCAGGTGCTGAGAACTTTGGCCTCACTGACTTTCAGAAAGTCTCAGAGTGACAGCACTAGGTACAGAACCCTGCTCCTCTCACTCTCACTCCACTATAGTCTGTACAGGAGCATGTGCCTCCTCTGAGGTTTGAAAGACAATCATGAACCAATGACACATTATGTTACTAAAAATACTTTCAGCAAACTGGAGCCAAATCGACAGTAGAAAAAGGGTTTGAAAGCAGAATTCAATTAGCAAAGATGTAAACTTGCTAAAATTAAAGGTAAAGAATGGTAAATTGCATTCAAGCAGAGCAAGTACTTACATACACAGTAGCATTCAGGTCCTGTCTTGATCAATAACTGTTTTGTACAATAGCAACATCATAAATAAAATTGTTTTTTGTTGGTTTGTTTTCCCCTCCCCTTCCTAGACTCACACTATAGAAAGGATGTAAATGTAAGCAGATACAGAATGAGCTCTACCCTGGCATCTGGTGGTGAGCTGTGGAAAAGGACTTCAGGGGCTGATCTCATTTGCATGGTGTGGCAAGGCACCTTCTCAGTCTCCCCAGCCTCTGATGCTTTTAGCCCTGGTGAGACAGGCTTGGGTAATGTGGTTCCCCTAGGGACACAGGGGAAGTCTGCTCCCCGTATCTCCACCAGTCCTGTTTAGAGTATTTTTACTCCCTCGTAGGAGAGAGTACTGTCTCTCCTCCTGGTGAGGCTCAGGGTACGTCTACACTACGGGACTATTCCGAATTTGCATAAACCGGTTTTGTAAAACAGATTTTATAAAATCGAGTGCACGCGGCCACACTAAGCACATTAATTCGGTGGTGTGCGTCCGCGGTCCGAGGCTAGCGTCGGTTTCTGGAGCGTTGCACTGTGGGTAGCTATTCCCTAGCTATCCCATAGTTCCCGCAGCCTCCCCCGCCCCTTGGAACTTCCGGGTTGAGATCCCAGTGCCTGATGGGGCAAAAATCATTGCCGCGGGTGGTTCTGGGTAAATGTCGTCAGTCACTCCTTCCTCTGGGAAAGCAACGGCAGACAAGCATTTTGTGCCTTTTTCCCCTGGATTGCCCTGGCAGATGCCATAGCATGGCAATCATGGAGCTTGTTTTGCCTTTTGTGACTCTCACCGTATGTGTACTAGATGCCGCTCACAGAGGCGATTCAGCAGCGCTACACAGAAGCATGCTTTTGCTTTTGCATGACAGCAGAGATGGTTACTAGCTATATTGCACCATCCACCCTTCCATAAATTGGAACTAAGATGATCATGGCTACCAGTCTTTTTGTACCATTTGCTGCTAGTGCCCCTGGCCGATCAGCCAGGGGCGCAAAAGCCAAAATTGGTTACTAGCCATATTGCACCATCCACCCTTCCATAAATTGGAACTGTGATGATCATGGCTACCAGTCTTTTTGTACCATTTGCTGCTGTCATAAGTGCCCCTGGCTGAGATCAGCCAGGGGCGCAAAAGCCAAAATTGGGAATGACTCCCTGAGTCAATCCCTCCTTTTTGGTATCTAAAAATAGAATCAGTCCTGCCTAGAATATAGGCAAGTGTACTAGAGAACCACTGTATCATAGAACCAGAGAGCACAGCTGCTCTGTGTCAGAGCTTGCAGAAATTATGATCTGTATGCCATCCACAGGGGGTGCTCCTGTAACAACCCCACCTGTTGATTCCGTTCTTCCCCCAGCCTTTCTTGGCTACCGTAGCATTGTCCCCCCACTTGTGTGATGAAGTAATAAAGAATGCAGGAATAAGACACACTGACTTGTTAGTGAGAAATGAGTGGAAGGCAGCCTCCAGCTGCTATGATAGTCCAGACAGGACATTAAGCAGTGTGTAGGAGAGAAGCCCAGCATCCCACTGCTAGTCCAGGGGCAACTGAATCTTTTCTTTACACATGAAGGGTGGGGGCTGATGGAGCTCAGCCCCCTGTTGCTATGATGAGGATGATTACCAGCCATATTGCACCATCCACCAGAAAAAATTAGGGCCAGGCGCCCTTGATCGACCTGACAGATGCTAGTCAGCATGGTTACTGCCCCATGTGCCAATAGGCTGATGATGAGGACGGATACCCATCTTTTTGTACCATCAGCCATCCATAGCGTGGGGGGAGCAAGGATGTTGGTGTTGAGTGCTGCACCATCGCGTCTATCTGCAGTATTCAGTAAAGATAGGGTGACATGTAAAAGAGTCAGAGGATTGTTTTCCCTTTCGCTTCTGGGGGTGGGTGGGGGTGGGTGAGTAGATTGCCAAGCTATGCCCTGACCCACCGCGGACACTGTGTTTGACCCTAGAAGCATTTGGAGCTCAGCCAAGAATGCAAATACTTTTCGGAGGCTGCAGGAACTGTGGAATAGCTTCAGTCCTCCAGTCCATGAACGTCCATTTGATTCTTTGGCTTTCCGTTACGCTTGTCACGCTGCAGTGCGCTGAGTCCCGGCTATGGCGTCTGTCTGGAGATTTTTAAAAAAGGATTCTGAATTTCATCTTCTGTAACGGAGCGCTGATAGAACGGATTAGCCTGCCCTTACAGCGATCACATCCGCATGGTCCATGAGGGAGCTCCTTTTTTATTTTGATTTCGGACTGCATCGCCACCTGTGCTGATCAGAGCTCCACGCTGGGCAAACAGGAAATATTCAAAAGTTCGCGGGGCTTTTCCTGTCTACCTGACCACTGCATCCGAGTTCAGATTGCGGTCCAGAGCGGTCACTGGTGCACTGTGGGATAGCTCCCGGAGGCCAATACCGTCGATCAGCGTCCACACTAACCCTAATCCGATATGTTAATACCGATACTAGCGTTACTCCTCTCGTTAGGGAGGAGTACAGAAACCGGTTTAAAGAGCCATTAAAATCGATATAAGGTGCCTCCTAGTGTGGACGGTTGTGGCGTTAAATCGGTTTTACGCTCCTAAAACCGATTTAAACGCCTAGTGTAGACCAGGCCTCACTGTCTTGCTACTCCTAGCAGTAGGACTCCTCCACTCTCCTCTCTTCCTTCCTCCCAGGGAAGGGTTTAAAAAGGTCTCAGGCAGACCCAAGTTGGAATCAGCTGATCCTAATTAACCTCAGGTAGCTCCCCCTCTGCTGATTCTAATTTGCTACCTTGGTAACCCTTTCTCAGCTGAACCTGATTGACCTGTAGTTGCCTCCCAGTTGATAAGGAGGAGGGCCTTTTAACCCTCTGGGACTGATTCCTACCCCTCTCTTGCAGATGTCTGTCCTGAGTTTATCACAATGGCCATACTCACCTCACCTAGCATGATGGGACTGCTTGCCCAAATGGTCACTTTGCTTGCTGTGGAATCCCCAGACTCTGTTATTGGGGCAGGAGTAATAAAGTGTTGTTATCCTGGTTATGTGACTCAAGGACAATAGAACTCTACTTGGCACTGGATGACACAGGCACTCGCCCTCAACTGAGTAGCACTTGCTAGACAGAGGACATGGGTTCCAAAGTCCAGTGAACTGTGGGAGGTGGGGTTATTGCTTAAATATACCCAGAGTGGGAGGAAAAATCAAGACTCTGGTATTAGAAAGACATATCTTGTTATGTATTTTGTTCTTTTTAGGAATCAGATTTTATTTTTAAGGGGAAAAGAGAAGGTCTCATGTGGGGCAAAATATGCTTTTAGAACTGACAGATATATCTAGTAATTCTATTTTTTTCTGATCAATTGAAAGACTAACTGAGAGCTATAACCATTTCTATAGGATGGTGACTGTTGATAGCACAGTGTGAAAGTACATGACAGACTGCTTAACCACCAAAGATCACTCTCCTTCATCCCAGTGGAAAAAACTACACCAATAAGGATGTTGGGGTTGATACAGTGTTTCAGGTAGCTTGTTCCAGATGCCAGGAATTGCCAAGGTAGAAATTAACTTTTCTCCTTTCTCATGTGATCATAACTGTACGAAACATGAATTATTTAAACTGTATTCACATATGGAATCATTGAACAGAGTATGATAAGGCGACTCTTCCACCTTGTAATTTAATGATCTTTATTTTACCCACTGAGCTGAGGAATAGGTCTCTTTAGATTTAAATAGGGTGACCAGACAGCAAATGTGAAAAATTGAGATGGGATGGGGGGTAATAGGAGTCTATATAAGAAAAAGACCCAAAAATCAGGACTGTCCCAGTAAAATCGGGACATCTGGTCACCCTAGATTTAAAAGAGACACTTTAAAGTTTATATCCATTTTATTTTAAATTTCCTTTACTGTAGAATTCATTTCCATATCTCCCGACCCTCAATGATCTCCAGAGGGCCCATTTTCTTCCTTTTTATTTCCCTGTCTGATATCTAGCACCAAAAGGATTCAAATGTGACTGCGACTATCAAACCAGAGAAGGGAGATCCAATTATCCTGGAACATTTAGACAAAGGTACGGGTGTGACTGGTTGGATCACAGAACCCCCTTGGAAGCTGCCACCTGATGTGCCAAAACTACTTCTGCCCCTGCTTTCCCTGCCTACTTGGGACCCCAGCATCCAGTCTTGCTGAGCCAGACACACCCGTCTGCTCCAACACAGACCCAGGGTCTGAATTATTTGCCCCAAAGCTACAGGCTTAACTGAAAGCAGCTTACAGAAGTGTTCTCATCTTTAACACTCAGATGTCCACAGGGGTGAAAGTAAGTCCAGTGACTTACCGGTATCCTGGGGCCAGCTCTGGCCCCTGGAAGGGGCGGGGCCTAGGGCAGAAGGGGCGTGGCTTAGGGAGTTGAAGCCAGCCCCAGTCCACCCTGTAAGGTAAGTGCTCCCCCACACTGGGATAGCAGCAGCAGTCTGGGGCTCCGCGGGCTATTTAAAGGGCCCAGAGCTCCCCTGCTGCTATCTCCCCAGCCCTGTAAATAGCTATGGGAGCCCTAGGGAAGCAACGGGGCTCCCACAGCTATTTAAAGGACCGAAGTTGCAGAGGCAGCTGGAGCCCCAGGCCCTTTAAATAGCCCCAGGAGCCTCCTGATATCTCTGGGCTCTGGGGGCTATTTAAAGGGCTGGGGGCTCCCCTGCTTCTACCGCCCTGGCCCTTTAAATTGTCGCCGGAGCCCTGGAGTAGTGGCGGTGGGGCTCTGGCAACTATTTAAAGGGCCGGAGAGGTAGAAGCAGAGGGAGCCCCGGACTTTTAAAATAGCCCTCAGAGCCTTTAGCCCTACACCAGGGCTCCAGCAGTGGGGCTCTGGTGACAATTTAAAGGGCCTGAGGCTCCAGCCTCTGCTGGGAGCCCCAGGCCCTTTAAATTGCCCCCTGGGGAAGCCAGGCCGCCCTGGTATGGCAAACCGGCTCTTGCCAGTATGCCGTACTGGGGCATACCAGCTTACTTTCACCCAGGGCCAGTGCAAGGATGTTTCGCGCCCTAGGCAAAACTTCCGCCTTGCGCCCTCCTCTGTCACCGAGCCACTACCCTGAGGTTCCCCCACCATTGAACCTCCCCCACTCCATTCTGAGGCGTCCCCCCTGCGGCAGCTCCCCACCCCCCATCCTCCACCCTGAGGCACCCTCCCACCCCAGCTCCACCTCTTCCCAGAGCATGCCGTCGCTGCTTCACTTCTCCCACCTCCCAGGCTTGCGGCACCAATCAGCTTAAGCGCTGCAAGCCTGGGAGGCGGGAGAAGTGAAGCAGCCACGGCGTGCTCAGGGAGGAGGTGGGGCAGGGGTGAGCTGAAGCGGGAAGTTCCCCTGCATGCTGACCCTGCCCTTACTTGCTGCAGGCGGCCCTCCCCGTGCTCTCCTGCCTAAATGCCGGCGGTGACCAGGGCGGCCGAAGATCTGGCCGCCACGGTCACTGCCGAAGAAAATGTAGCCCCCCAAATCCTAGTGCCCTAGGCAACCACCTAGTTTGCCTAAATGGTTGCACCGGCCCTGCTTTCACCACTGGATGCCCAACTCCCAATGGGGTCTAAAACCAAAATAAATCCATTTTACCCTGTATAAAGCTTATAAATTATAAACTCATAAATTGTCCGCCCTGTATAATACTGATAGAGAGATATGCACAGCTGTTTGCCCCCTCCCTGCCCCGGTATTAACACATAGTCTGAGTTAATTAATAAGTAAAAAGTGATTTTATTAAATACAAAAAGTAGGATTTAAGTGGTTTCAAGTAGTAACAAATAGAACAAAGTGAATTCCCAAGCAAAATAAAGTAAAACACACAATACAGTAAGAAACTGAATACAGATAAGATCTCACCAGTTCCAGTAAGCTTCCTTTTACAGACTAGTCTCTTGCAAGTCTGGGTCCAGCAATCACTCACACCCTCTTTACTGTCCTTTGTTCCAGTTTCTTTCAGGTATCCTCAGGGGTGGAGAGACTCTCTCTTTAGCCAGCTGAAGACAAAATGGAGGGGGTCTCCCCTGGGCTTAAATAGATTTTCCTTGTGGGTGGAGACCCCCTCCTGTCTCCTATGCAAAGTCCAGCTACAAAATGGAGTTTTGGAGTCACCTA
>ML200162.1:967-13890 GCA_004028625.2 Cuora amboinensis | reverse complement strand
CTTGGCTGGTTGAATTTCGAATCTCCACATGATCAACCATATTGGTATTTTAAGTTAGCCCCTGTACAAAAAAACAACAACCTCATCCTCAACTCTCAGCCTCCTCACCCTCTTAGCCCCCTCTCCTTTACACGGCCCTTCCTTACCCTCTTAGCCACCTCCTTATTTTCTCAGCCTACCTCTCCCTCACACAGTGCCCACTACTCACCCTATTAACAACCTCCCCTCAGCCCCCTTCTTCATCACACAACCCCCTCCTCACCATATACCGTATCCTCCCGAGATAATACCGGTAAAAGTAAACAAACGCCCTCGGCTCCCAAGTCAGCGTGCAGAGCTATGGATACCTCACAGGGACGTAATGCTCCCAAGTCAGCATGGGGAGCTACCGATGCCTCACAGGGACATCATACCGGTAACTTGTGGGCTTCTCCAGCCAGGGCCGGCTCCAGGCACCAGCTGAGCAAGCTGGTGCTTGGGACGGCAGATTCTAGGGGGCGGCATGCCGCTCAATCCTAGGGCAGCACGACTGCTTTTTTTTTTGGTTTTGTTTGCTGCTCTGGCTGCCCTATAGGGTGCGGAGGAGGGGAGTGCCTTGCAGCAAATTCCACAGAGCAGCCCGCGTCCTTCCCTCCCTGCTGACCGGAGCAGCACGGAGCCTTCCTGGAAGACAGCATGGCAACTGGGGCCGTGGGGTGAGCTCCCCGCTGAAGCGCTGGCCGCCCTCCTTCTCTCTCTCCCCCCACCGCTCACCCTGGCCACCTCCTTCTCCCTCCCCCCAACTAGACCAGGCGTGCACTCTGTATTTCAGCTCTAGAGAGGACTCTGCAAATCACCGTCTCCAGAGCTAACAGGAGCGACCCCCAGCTATTCCAACCTATTGCTAGGGGCGGGGAGTGGGGCACAGGGACTTTCCCTTCTAGGGGGCTCTGGCCCCAATCTGGCCCCCTGGCAGGAACTGGCTGGCTCAGTGTGCGAGCAGCTTCTTGTTATTCCTGTTCCCAGATCCCGGTACCCCGGTGGCCAACGGCTCATAGCTCATGGCCCGGGAGGGCGACTCCCTGCGGTTCCAGCTGCTCATCGAGTGTGAGTGGGGTTAACCCATGGGACTCCCTGCCACTGGATTTCTCTCTGACTATTGTCGCTGGTTCTCCTGCTCTCCCCAGACAGCCCCTGGCCAGGGACTGGGCTGAACAAGATCCCTTGATCCCCCCTGTCTGGTTTGTGTTACAGACCCGCCTGGGCCCCCCAACATCACCGGGACCCTGACCAGGAACGGACGCCCCGGTGAGAGGATGCGCTGCGAGCCCCGGGAATCAGCGAGTGCCTCCTAGTCACACTCTGCCCGAGCTCAGGGCCAGGAGCCAGGCTCAGCCAGGCCAGGCTCATGGGTTTGGGAATCGCAGGCCAGGGGAGGCTGAGCTGCCCCAAACAGCCCTACGTGGCCCCGCCCATGCTCTGCCTCCAGGCCCTCTCCTGCTCACTGCCCGTGCTGTTCCCCCAGGGCAGCGCTGGGACCGGGGCTGGGATTAGAGGGGGCCGGCCTGCGGCCTGGGACTCCAGGAGGCTAGAGCCTGGTTCCCTCTGTCTCCAGCCCGCGGGGGGGGGGGGGGCACTAGGGGGCGCTGGGCGGCAGGGAGGAGATGGGTTAGGAACTGATCTGTGTCATGGAGACCTGCTGCCATGCAGGGCCAGTGCAAGGATGTTTCGCGCCCTAGGCGAAACTTCCACCTTGCGCCCTCCCCCGTCCCCAAGCCCCTGCCCTGAGGCACCTCCCCTGCGGCAGCTCCCCCCTGTGCCGCCTCCTTCCCTGAGCACGCTGTCGCTGCTTCACTTCTCCCGCTTCCCAGGCTTGCAGGGCCAATCAGCTTAGGCGCCTCAAGCCTGGGAGGTGGGAGAAGTGAAGTAGCCACGGCTGCTTGGGCAGGAGGCAGGACAGGGGTGAGCTGGGGCGGGGATTCCACTGTGTGCCCCCCAACCCCGTTACTTGCGGCAGCCGGCCCTCCCTGCACTCCCCTGCCCCAGCTCCCTCCGCCTAAATGCCGGCGGCAACCGGGGCAGCCGAAGATCTGGCTGCCGTGGTCGCTGCCAAAGAAAATGCCGCCCCTCAAATCCTAGTGCCCTAGGCGACTGCCTAGGTCGCCTAAATGGTTGCACCGGCCCTGCTGCCAAGGAAAGGCACCGAGAGTGTGCACCCACCCCACAGCTGGCTACGTCCCCACGCTGGGTGAGGGGTTTCTGTATAACCACTGGTGCTGTCCAGCCTCCCCTGATCCCCCCTGTCTGGTTTGTGTTACAGACCCGACCGGGCTCCCCAACACCACTGGGACACTGACCAGGAACGGACTGCGAGCCCCAGAAATCAGTGAGCACATCCTAGTCACGCTCTGCCCGCGCTCAGGGCCAGACCCCAGGCTCAGTCGGGCCAGGCTGGTCTGTGCCCGAGGGAAGCCATAGGATTGTAGGGAGGGTGGTGGGGGGAGCGGACCATGTTCTCTCTGCTTCCAGAAGCCAGGGTGGCACTAGGAGGCGCTGGGCAGTGGAGATGAGATGGGTCAGGGACCGATCTCTGTGACTGAGACCTGCTGCCATGGAAAGTCACCAAGATTGTGCTCCGAGCCCAGAGCTGCTACGTCTCCACACTGGGCGAGGGCCAGGGAGGGGCCGGACGCCTGAAGCTGCCGAATCTCAGCAGAGGGGACGCTGGGGAGTATCGGTGCTGGGCCAAGAATCTCTTTGGGTCGGCCAGCCGGGCCCTGCGTGTGCATGTGCAGTGTAAGGCTCTAGGGGGCGCTGTGCCAAACGGAGCAGGGCAGGGCATCAGTGGGGTGGGCTGTGCTGCTGGGAGTGGGGTGGAGAGTCAGTGGGGGGCACTGTGCTGGGGGGACAGGGGGGAGTTCTCACAGCTCAAGGTCCGGGAGGGCGACTCCCTGCGGTTCCTCAGCTCCGTCATGAGCAGTCCCTCCCTACCCCGCGCTGGGCTGGGAGGGGCGAGCCAGCTGTGACTGGAGCTTCCCAACATAACGGCCGAGGACGGGGGGGCTGTATGGGTGCTGGGCCCAGAGAGAGGAGAGCTCTGTCTAGGGGACGATCCAGCTGCCTGTCGAGTGTGAGTGAGGTTAACTCGTGGGACTCCCTGCCACAGGTGTGAGGGGGTTAACCCGTGGGACTCCTGGCCACTGGGTGTGAGTGGGGTTATTTAGCAGGAGTCCCTGCCACTGGATGTGAGTGAGGTTGAGCCAGGAAACTCCCTGCCCCAGGGTTTCTTTCTCTGACTAATAATTTGTTCCTGTGTTGCCTGCTCTCCCCAGACACTCCCCGGTCGTGGACTGGGCTGAACTCGTCCTGCCAGTGCCAGGGGCTCAGCATCAGCTGCAGCTGCTCCCTGCGCTCCCATCCTGGCTCCAGTGGCAGGTGGACAGGGAGCCCCTGGCTGTGAAAGGCTCACGGGGGGCCCTGCAGGTCAGCTCCTGGGCCCAGGGGCACGAGGCCATCAGCACCCTGAACTGGAAGAAGAGTAGAGGCGGTGGCTGGTTTGGGCAGGGATTGCAGGGATCTATCCCAGACTCTTGTCTTCTTCCGTTTCCCACAGGAGGCCTCATTCGGGCATTTATCATAATCAGCTGCAAACTCGTCTTCGCAGCGACTGGATTCTTCCTGGCCTATTACCTCACCCTGCTCTATTACAAACGGTAACTCAGCTACTGACCACCCACCAACCTACCCACGCACCCATCTACCCACCCACCCACAAAACTCTGTCCCTATCCACCCATCTATGCATCTATTCATCCCCACCCACCCACCCACCTATCTATCCAGACTGCCAGCCCCATAAATACCCCAGAATCTCTCTTTCCCAGGAGATCCTGCTGCTGTCATGTAAGCAGAAGGAAGGATAGGTGGGGAGCCCAGGAATCCATGATGGCCGACCCAGCTACCGACCTTCCCACCCACTGACCTACCCACCGATCTACCCAACTATCCCTCCTCTAGCTACCTACCTACAAACTCACCCATCCACCCACCCACTCACTGACCTACCTATGTATCCATTGACCCAGCCATCTACCTACTACCCCGCCTAGCTACCAACCCGCTGACCCAACCACCCACTGACCTACCCACCTACTGATCTACCAACCTACATACCCACATAGCTCCCATCTATCTACCTACCCAACTACCTACCCACCCACCCACCTATGTACCCATCTACCCAGCTAACACAGGGCCTACCTACCTATTCACCCACCCATCTACCTATTTGCGTACCATCCCACCCACCCAGCATCTATCTATCTATCTATCTATCTATCTATCTATCTATCTATCTATCTATCGATCATCTCGACTGCCAGCCACTTACATACCCCATAATTTCTCTCTCTCAGGACACCCTGCTGCTCTCATGGAAGCAGAAGGAAGGACAGGCCGGGTGACAGGGAATCCACAGTGCCCGAGTCCGGCGTGTAGATCGGGCCATTCTTCAGCCACTGAAGAGCCGACAGGGAATTAGAAACTCAAGGGACAGAGGAAACAGAGAATGAAGCCTCAAATGGGGGACAGACACGCCGGGTGAGGCCAATGGGCCCTGTTGCCTCCCCGGTGTTTAATTTGTATTGAAAGAGATGCCAGAGCTCAGCTGTGACTCAAATTAAGCCCTGGCAGGGTGGCCTGATACTGGCGGGTGCTGGCCGGGCACCCAACTCTGAAGGCAGCACCACCGCCAGCAGCAGCGCAGAAGTCGGGGGGCCTGGCACATGGGGTGTTGCCACCCTCCTGCGCTGCTGCTGGGGCTTGTGGTGCCTGATGCTCGGCACGTGGCTCAAGGCTTCGCGCTGTCACACGTTTGCTGCATCTTGCCAGAGCCCACGGCCTCCTGCAGCCCCCGGGCACTCCTGGCTCACCCGGGGTGGGGGCACCAGTTCAGACTTGGGGTGGGGGGAGGAAACTTTAACCATGATTCCAGGGGCTACTTAGGCACCTGAAAACTCTCAGGGCTTTGCAGATAATAATTTAGGGATTAGCTGACAGGAGCTCTGTATCTAGCTGTTATATAAAGAATGAAAAAATATATACTAACGCCAATTAAAGCCACTTTTAAAGCTTATATGTACATTTAGAACAATACAGCAAAATAATCCCAATCCCAAGCCTTGTGGTATCAGTTCTGGAGCTTTAACGCAGATATCAATGTGGAAGTTGGGAAAAGCGCAGACATCTTAGTCTGCCAGATAAGACTGGAACACAGACTGTAGCAGAAGTTGCTGAGGAAAGTAAGGTCTCAGGAAGGAATATGTATAAACAAGGTGCAGATGTTGATCATCACTGTATGTAATGAAAGGTATAAATGCTTGACCTCATTGTTTAGCTTTTGGGAGACCTGCTGTTGTGCTTTTTCCCCCTTGCAATATTGCTTGAGAATAAACTGCCTCTGACATGTTGCAACCAACCTCAGAGCGAGGACTCGTTTTTCTCCCACATCAGAAACACACACGTTTAATACTTCACACACTATCTTTAGTAGAGATAAATAAATACAAAAAAAAATCTGCTTACGCAGACACACTGTCTTACTGCCATTGTCTCATCTATTTTAGTCAATTATTTGTCACTAAAAACATAATTTTAACATATGTGACTACGGGTTTTTTTCTCTTTTATTAATTAGAAAAATTAATTCCTTTTCTTCTTTTGGCATTTATATTTACATACCACAGTCATGTATGTGACTCACTGACATTTGGCTCCATCATTGCTATTGGTCTCACAGTGGGAACTGCAGTTATTTTCATGCAAATGTTAAGTTACTTTACAGATATAACTAAAAATACAATTTGAAAATAAGTGACTTTCATCTGCACGGTGTCTATAGTCCTGTGTTTAGCTAATGTTTTTTAAACTGACATTAGTAAAGTGAGAACAAGCTAAAGTTCCATTCTAGGAGGATATTATTTGATTGTAACACTTTACATAATGAATGATAAAGCACAATATGACAACAACAATAATAATGATAATTACTCCAGCCAGGACAAGTTAGGCAGTTTAGACCTCACTACTCAAAGAATTCAGTGTAAGCGTAAGAGAGAAATAAAATTATGAAATGCAGAGACTAGTCAAAAAGCTCAACTAACAGCACTTTGAAAGAATAAAATTACAGAGCATGTATGTGCATTGCAGGAAGTGGGGTGAGTGTGAAAGAGACAGTGTGTGTGAGCTGGGGGAGTGTGTGCGAGACCGCATGCTGCCCCTTTAAGAGAGCAGCTCTTTGCAGTCTGAAGGAAAGCTCCTTGAGACACAGCAGCACCGTCCCACTCTGTGTGAGCCCTGTCCCCCACCCCACCTGCTCTGCGGAGATGGGGCACATTGGGAGGACAGGGAACAGGCTGACATCAGAGCCCCTCCCCCAGCTCCTTACAGCAGACAGGGAGCTCCCAGGAGCAGCTGGCCAGGGGCAGCTCCAAGGCAGGGGACAGGAGCCACAGGGCTGCAGAGGCCAGGGGGGGAGCACCCCTGCTGCGGAGGCGCCCCTGTGACGTTGCACTCCACCATGCTTTATAAAAAGATGTGTATAAGTGTGAATATCACATAACTGGAATATGCTTTATGCAAAAGGTCTCTTGTAAGGGATCTTTACAAAGCTTATAATCTACTGAGTGTGGTCCTCCTAGTTGTATGAATGTATCATTCTTGTACCTGAAACTAGGAATATGGAGCATAACTCTGAGGTCCTATTGTAATTATGCAAAGTGTGGGCCATTAATGGTGGTTTGGAATCTTAATTGCTCCCATTGACTAGGACAATTGACGGTAGATGGATCTGTCTATCTGCAAGTCTCCACTGCATACGTGGGGGCCCGTCCTGGAGGAATTGAGGGGGGCTCACGGGACATGTGATCATGTCACCTGACCCGGAATCCATCTTTAACCTGGTGCTTCTCCAGTTAGAAGGAGGGGTGGGGATACAGAGACAAAAGATTCCCGCCTTCTGCCAAAGATATAAAAGGGGGTGGACCAGAACAAAGGGGGCTGCCGGTCATGAAGAAATCCCCTACTTACCACCTGAGCTGGAGCTAACAAGAATTGAACCAGGGGAAAGCATTGGGCCCAGACTAGGAAGGAGTCTAGTCTGTGAAAGAAGCTTATTGGAACATCTCTGAGGATGAGATTTACCTGTATTCAGCTTCTTGATGTATCAGACTTAGACTTGCCTGTTTTGTTTTATTTTGCTTGGTAATTTACTTTGTTCTGTCTGTTATTTCTTGAAACAACTTAAATCCTGTTTTTTATACTTAATAAAATCACTTTTGTTTATTAATTAACCCAGAGTTAGTGATTTATACTTGGGGGAGCAAACAGCTGTGCATCTCTCTCTATCAGTGTTAGAGAGGGTGGACAATTCATGAGTTTCCCCTTGATAGGCTTTATACAGAGTAAAACAGATTTATTTGGGGTTTGGATCCCATTGGGAGCTGGGTGTCTGGGTGCCGGAGACAGGAGCACGTGCTAAGTAATTTTCATTTAAATCTGCAGCTTTGGGGGTGTGGTTCAGACCCTGGGTCTATCTTGCAGCAGCCTGGCATGTCTGGCTCAACAAGGCAGGTTCCTGCAGTCCCAAGCTGGCAGGGAAATGGGCTCTGAGGTAGTGTCAGCACATCAGGTGACAGTCCCAAAGGGGACTCTGTGACTGAATCCGTTACAGCCCTTTTTGTTTTTTCTGTGATGACTGCAAGGCATCCAGATAAACTGGTGTTGAGTGCATCTAGAGCAATGGATCTCAAATTGTGGGTCAGGACCTCAAAGTGGGTCATGACCCCATTTTAATGGGGTCACCAAGGCTGGCTCAGACTCGCTGTAGTCGGGGACCAAAGCCCGAGACTCACTGTCCAGGGCTCCAGTGGGCTCAGACTTCGATCCCCACTCCCAGGGTTGTGTCGTAATGTTTGTTGTCAGAAGGGGGTTATGGTGCAATGAAGTTTGAGAACGCCTGCGAGAACAGAGCAGACCAGGTGATGGTAGTTACTGATCCCTGCAAGCCAATGCAGTTACCACAAAGCCAGATCTTAGTGTGAAAGCACATGTTCAGTCTTTGAGAAATGCTGAATCGATTGTGTTTGTCTTTGTGTTACAGTAGCACCTACTATGTGCTCAGATTGGTCCAAACACAGCAGGATCTTTGGTTTCTAGAAATGTCAGAGAATCATATAAACTTGCAAATAAGAAAAAAACTCACTTTTTATTTCCATATGTTTCTCAAATTAGGAAGCGCAAGTGTGATCAGGGATCAAGAGATACTCCACCGGAGATGCAGGATAGTAATTAGCACGTGCCAAAAGAAATTGATACCTGTGCTGTGCCATGATGCTTTTTAAAACGACTTATAACCCCCTTGCTGGCTTGAAACGATTCATCCTCTGTTAAATTTCCAAATTTTGTCACTTGGCTTGAAGAATTGGCCCACTTAGCGGCATTTTTTTCAGCCTTTCCTGAGCAAACCACGTGCGCATGGTTTTCTCTGTCGTGGGTTTCGCTGAATAGCGCACACGTTTTCACTTAAGCCCCGCGGCAGAATCGATATTTTGTACAAAGCTGTTCAGTTTAGATTCGGTTTTTAGCCATCCTCGGAGAGTAGATTTGGCAATCCCAGTGTCTTTTGAAACTTTGGCCTGGGTTTCTCCGCTATTTGCTCGATGTATTGCGGCAGTTTTCTTCTCCGCTGTAGGAACGCTGACGCTTACCCCCTGCCCTCTAGCGTGGCAATGACTAAGCGTGCGTGATACGTCTTTACGAACACGGGTAAAAATGTACAACACTATTCCGCCTCGCACGTCCTGTCGATTTCTATGTCAGTGAGTTAGTGAGCAAATCTGTAGCGCTATATAGCAAGTTCCTGTACCGCGTGTTAACGAGTCTTGTGTGTTAAATAGGTACCACGGGGAGGCATGGCACTACCGCGCGTTAAGTGGATTCACGCGTAAACGGGTCGTGGGTAAATGGCTCTGTACTGTACATACATGCACACACACACATACACATACACATATATATATACACAGAGAGAGAGAGAGTACATATAGACAGTGCGCACACACATACACTGGATAGATACATACATTGACTATTATTTTAGGATATATTTTCTATAATGATGGTAATTAAGTTTTATTTCTTGTTTTAAACCTATTACACCAGATCTGGGTTGCGTCACAGACTCCCAGGCCCCGGGCTCTCTCAGCTCAGTATGGTCCCTGGGAGGACCCCCCTTCAGTGTGACAGACTTTCTTGGGGTCACACTCACTCTGGGGTTAAGATCTGGGCTCCAGCACCTCCCGGAGCCACAACTCCCGAACCTTCAGCCTGACTGTCTCTCGCTGTGGGCCCCCTCAGGGAGTCTCCTCGCTCTGCACCCCCACAGCCTCCACCTGCAGAAGGAGCAACACCCCCCAATCTCTGCCCTGCAGTGTCTCTCAGCCAGCATAACACAGGAGGTTTATTGAATGTCTGAACCCAGCACAGGCAGTTCTCAGGGCCTTCGGACCTGGCCAGTCTCAGCACCGTCCAGCTGGGTCTCTCCCCATCCAGGTAGCTCAGGCCCTTCTTTGTCCCCAGTCCAGAAGCGACCTCCTTCCAGCCGAGCCCCCCATATCTCCTACCCCACAGCCCCTCCTCCACCCTTTATCTTTGTTCCTGGGCAAACAGGTCACCTGAGTCCCCTCTCTTCCGTCCTTTGTTCCCCTGCTGGCCAGAACCGGCTGCCATTTGGGGCCATCTCTCCTCTGCCCTTTGTCCTCCCATGGGCCAGAACCGGCTGGCTCCCAAGATGGGCTGGGCCTCTGGCTCACGGGTTGGTAAGTTCTGCAGTGTCCAGGCCGATGTCCGGGCTGTTAGGCGAGGTCACACCTGGCCCTCTGCAACCACAACCCACCTCTCCCACCACCTCATTACACACTCACCACACAGGGAAACTGAGGCACAGACAGTATTCATGCAAATCACTAAAAAAAAACACTTTGTCACAGGCTTTTTTTAAAATAAAAGTTTCATAAAAACTAATCGCAGTATTTTTTGGATTTTAGAAAGATTTCACAAATTTATTTCAGCATAAGCTTTTGTGGGTTACAGCTCACTTCTTCGAATGCATAGAGTGGAACACACAGACAGAAGATATTTATACATACAGAGAACATGAAAAGGTGGAAGTACCCGTACCAACTGTAAGAGTCCAATCAATTGAGATGAGCTATCATCAGCAGGAGAATAAAAACCTTCGAAGTGATAATCGAGATGACCCATAGAATGTGTGAGGAGAACTTCACATGGGGAAATAGATTCAATTAGTGTAATTACCCAACCATTCCCAGTCTCTGTTTAAACCTAAGTTAATTGTATCTAATTTGCATATTAATTCGAGTTCAGCAGTCTCTCTTTGGAGTCTGTTTTTGAAGTTTTTTTGTTGCAAAATTGCCACCTTTAAGTCTGTCACTGAGTGGCTAGAGAGGTTGAAGTGTTCTCCCACTGGTTCTTGAATGTTATGATTCCTGATGTCACATTTGTGTCCATTTATTCTTTTGCATAGAGACTGTCCGGTTTGGCCAATGTACATGGCAGAGGGGCATTGCTGGCACATGATGGCATATATCACGTCGGTAGATGTGCAGGTGAATGAGCCCCTGATGGCGTGGCTGATGTGATTGGGTCCTACGATGGTGTCACTTGAATAGATATGTGGACAGAGCTGGCATTGGGCTTTGTTGCAAGGATAGATTCCTGGGTTAGTGTTTCTGTTCTATGGTGTGCGGTTGCTGGTGAGTATTTGCTTCAGGTTGGAAGCCCGTCTTGTAAGCGAGGACTGGCCTGTCTCCCAAGATCTGAGAGCGAGGGATCATCTTTCAGGATAGATTGTAGATGCTTGGTGATGCGCTGGAGAGGTTTTAGTTCGGGGCTGAAGGTGACAGCTTGTGGCGTTCTGTTATTTTCTTTCTTGGGCCTGTCCTGCAGATAGACTCTTGAACTCTGGGACTACAGTGACCCGGGGCAGAGACTTTTGTGTTGTGGGACTTTTGGGACTGTGGGTGATCTTTGGGTTGCTGGACTCCAGGGACATTTGGGGTATTGGACTTTGGAGACTTGGGGTGATTTGGGGGTTGCTGGACTCAAGAGCCAAAGGGAAAGGACACGGCCCAATTTGCTGGGTTGGGTGTTTGCTCATGGTTTGGTCTATGAACTCTAGTTGAGGTGTTTTCTCAATTTAATGATATGTTAGTTATCTCATGTTAAACATTTTCTGCTACACCGAGCCTCTGTGCTTGCGAGAGAGGGAGTATTGCCTCTTCGAGGTGCCCAGGGGTGTGTGTAAGATTTTCCCAGTCCTGTGTCCAAGCGGCCGTGCCCCAATGGTCAATAGGACCCTCTTACCTGCTCTCCACAGCTCTCACCCAGCCCTGAACAGGGGCCAACCGGCCGGAGGGGGAGCAAACTCACCAACTGGAAATTTCCTGTTGTACAAGATCCGCTCAGCAACCAGTCTCCCAGCACAGCCGCTGGTGCCCACACGCAGGGGGGCAGAGGTGACGTGCCACTGGCGTGGGGCAGAGCGGGCCAGGGTCTGGCTGAGGTGGGAAACTCGGGAGGGCCCGGCCCACAGGGCTGGTCCCAATGCCCACAGGGGGCGCTGTGTTTCTTTTAGTTCTAGGTTTCTCCCAAACCCTTGTGTATCTCAACACCGGGCAAGGAGTCCTTGTATAAACAGCCCCCGTGCCTCACCCTAGAGGCAGCCAAAGCTCAGCACTGGGGAGAGGTCCCTGTGTATACAGCCCCCATGAACCAGGCCAGATTCAGTTGCTTATCAGCTCTTAAGTCGAAGGACGGTGTCTCTCCTGACTGAGCCGATGACCCAGGTCCCATCACAAGGGAATCCCCAGACTCAGTGACTCGGGTCCTGGGAAGTATTTGAGGAACCAAGACACAGAAAACAAACATCTGCGCTCAATGGATCGGCTCCGATCTACTGGTGTCTCCCTTGCTGAGAGACCCTAGATGGGAAGGGCCCTGGTTCCCATTTCCACCCCCGAGAGCCAGCCAGTGCCCCACTGTGGTGTTCCCCTGGTGTTATCTGGACCGGTGATCTGCTAGGTCACTCCAGTCCTTGACTCTGGGAACCAGCCTTACCCTTTTCTGCTGTGAGAATCCCACTCCTGGGCTGTTCACGCACAGCCTCTGGCATGTAAGCTGCTCCTTGGACTGTGCAACCGAATGACACTAGCCAATACCTCTGGTCCCAGACACAACCCTAGGAACCTCCATCTTGCATTATCCATTTATGCCTGCTGGACGCTGCAAATAATAGGAGATATACCAATCTCCTAGAACTGGAAGGGACCTTGAAAAGTCATCAAGTCCAGCCCCCTGCCTTCACTAGCAGGACCAATTTTTTGCCCCAGATCCCTAAGTGGCCCCCTCAAGGATTGAGCTCACAACCCAGGGTTTAGCAGGCCAATGCTCAAACTACTGAGCTATCCCTCCCCCCTAAACTTATAAGAGTTCCCCAATTTAACAAAGAAATTGATATGTACCAGGCGTGTTATCCCAAGGGGAGTCTCTGGCATGCTTCGAACCAAACACACTGCTCCAGGTAGAATAAACAAACAGATTTATTTACTAAAAAGATAGATGTTAAGTGATTATAAGTTAAAGCAGAACAAGTCAGATTTGGTCAAATGAGATGAAAGCAAAACACATTCTAAGCTGATCTTAACACTTTCAGTGCCCTTACAAACTTCAATCTTCTCACCACAGACTGGCTGGTCGCCCTTCAGCCAGGCTCTCCCCTTTGATCAGTGCTTCAGTCACTTGGTGATGGTGTCTGTAGATGGAGAGAAAGAGAGCAAGCATGGCTAGAGCATCTTGAGGTGCCTCAG
>SCPV02112236.1:0-49079 GCA_004028625.2 Cuora amboinensis | reverse complement strand
ATATGAAATATAACTCTGAGGGCCTATTGTAATTATGTAAAGTGTGGGCCATGAATGATGGTTTGGAATCTTGATGGCTCCCAAGATTGACAATTGACTGTGGATGGCTCTGTTTGCAGGCAGCCTTCCTGTGAGTCAGGCTGGGAGGAATGAAGGCTTGAAGTCTTACAGTGACATGTGATCATGTCACCTGAACTGGAATCCATCTTAACCTGGTGTCTTTCAATAGAGAAGGGTGGGGGGGGGGAAGGGGCAGAGAGGGACAAAGGATTCCCGCCTTATGCAAAAGATATATAAATGGGTGGAACAGAACAAAAGGAGGGGAGGCGCCATCATGAGGAATCCCCCAGCTACCACCTGAGCTGGAACAAGAGCTGTACCAAGGGAAAGAATTGTGCCCAGGCCTAGAAGGTGTCCAGTCTGAGGAAAAAAACTTACTAAAGCATCTCTGAGTGTGAGGTTTTCTGTATTCAGATTGATTAGACATAGATTTCCGTGTTTTATTTTATTTTGCTTGGTGACTTACTTTGTTCTGTTGTCACTACCTGGAACCACTTAAATCGTACTTTCTGTAGTTAATAAAATCACTTTTTACTTATTAATTAACTCAGAGTATGTATTAATACCTGGGGGAGCAAACAGCTGTGCATCTCTCTCTATCAGTGTTATAGAGGACGAACAATATATGAGTTTACCCTGTATCAGCCTTATACAGGGTAAAACGGATTTATTTGGGTTTAAACCGCATTGGGAGTTGAGCATCTGAGTGTTAAAGACAAGAACACGTCTGTTGGCTGCTTTCAGGTAAGCTTACAGCTGTTAGGGGACGTGATTCAGACCTGGGTCTGGGTTTGCAGCAGGCTCGCGACTCTGGTTCAAACCAGGCTAGGGTGACCAGATGTCCTGATTTTATAAGGACAGTCCCGATTTTTGGGTCTTTTTCTTATATAGGCTCCTATTACCCCCCACCCTGTCCCAATTTTTCATACTTGCTGTCTGGTCACCCGAAACCAGGCAGGGCACTGAAGTCCTAAGCTGATGGGGCAGGGAAAGCAGGAGCAGTCTTGGCACATCAGTTGACAGCTCCCAAGGGGGGTTCTGTGATCCAACCTGTCACAGTGGGAATGGAAACAGGCAGAGGACGGCAAAGTTACTTGTCCAAAGTCACACAGCGAATTGGTACCAGGTCTGGGAATAGCACCCAGGTCTCCCAAGTCCTAGGTCACTGCTCTGCACTGGTCCAGTCTTTCTCAACATACAGTGTCACGCATACTCATGGCCACTTATAAAAAGTGAATAAGTTCGATCTCCAGATACATATTTTATTCAAAGAAAATTAAATTAGACCCTTGCATTCCCCCTCCCCCCATATATGCAAAATACACCTTGGCTGGGTTTTGGCTGGAGCCCTCATACGATCCTAAAGAGGGTTAATGACACAAGAAATATCTTTAGCAAGACTCCTCCCCCCCTCAAACAGAACATATGAGAGAGTAGAGTTCACAGCTGAGATCAGGCTGCCTGCCCACTGAGGCAAGGGAAATACAGATGGTTAGAAATAGAATAAAATAACAATGAGCTTGTGTTTCTTCAGCAGGCCACGTCTAAGTGTCCCTGGGAGTCCTACTGAATCATAAAATATCAGGGTTGGAAGGGACCTCAGGAGATCCTCTAGTCCAACCCCCTGCTCAGAGCAGGACCAATCCCCAACTAAATCATCCCAGCCCGGGCTTTGTCAAGTATAGCAATGAATGACTTTCACATAAATGAGGGCAACATAGTCTACTAAAAAGTACCAGCATAGGCAAGGAGTGAAAACCAAGAACCCCTTACCATAAAATGTACAACAAATGTTATTACTCCATGCTCCAAAACACCTCCCGTGCCACCCCACACATGCTGACTGTACATGCACATAACCCATAAAATGAGAAAGGGAACTGTTGCGGGGTGACTGGCCCCATTGAGTCCAGCCCCATCTGTGCCTCATTCAGCCTGCCTGGGGAAAGCTGTCACAGCCAAATGACAGGTAGCTTATGTGGCTAAACCAGTTGTGGCCTGATAATAAAGGAGAAGCCTCCAGAGAGGCAAAGGAGGAGAGAGGGCGGACAGCTCAGAGAAGAGGATGCCTGCCTGCCTGCCTGCCTGGCCCCAGAAGGAGGGCTGGGAGCCCTCTGAACCAAGGGGGAGAAGAGGCGTACTGTGAAGCAGAGCTGGAAACTGGCTACAAATGGGCTGGGGGAAGCTGGCCCTAGTCACAGCACAGGTCCCAAGCAGGAGAGCGGTGGGACTTCTGAACCAAGGAGAGGAACCCTTGCCTTAACCACAACAGAGGCACTAATCAGGAGAGCTGTGGGAATCCTGAGACGAGGAGAGGAAGTGTCTGGGTCTGAGGGGCCAACCTGTCTGCATTTTGAACAGACTTAATAAGTAAGACCCCACAAGGGGGAATTGTACTTTAAGTATCTTGGTGTGTGTGCAAATTATTGCAAGACCCTGAGGACCCTAAGTTAAGCCCCATTGGACCAGATCAGCAGCTGGCAAAAATCAGCAAAACTCCAGTGTCTTGGCCTTTGGCTATACCTATTTACACGAGCTTAAGATCTGGTGAAAGGATTTTGACCTAGGTTAGGGAGAGTCTCCCGGGGTCCCTGGCAGGGGCCTATGGCAGAACAGATAATAATTTCACGAGTGTGTCAAACTGGGTGCCAGAGAGGTCAGATGACCTGCCCAATGTCACTGAGTGCGTTAGAGAAGTGGAAGAGACCCAGGACACTCCAGCGCTGTGATGTAACCACTAGCTAACATTCCCACCCACTGAATTGTGATTTACTCACCGTCTCCCAGAGCTCTGCTGCTGGTCGACCGGACTAATGATCAGGACTTGTTCTGTATCAGTGAGCACTGGCTGAGCCCAGAGGAGAATTTCAGCTTACTTTTAGAGCTACATAGATCAGGGTCTGTAGCAGAGATGGAGGAGGTGGCAGAGGTGTAGTCAGGGAAGGCTGTTTGTTCCACTGGATGGGACATAAGGTTGGGAACCAGGAGACCTAAGCTATTTCCAGTTGGGATCAGACTTGTTCTGTGGCCTTCGGTAAGTCCCATGACCTCTCTGTACCATCAATCACTGCAACAAATGGAGCTAATGTGCTACACAGAGTGAGTGTAGCAAAAATAGAACTGTACTGTCTTCCTCCCGCTAAATCCCTGCTGTCACGGGAGCAGTACAATATGGATTCTCACTGTATGTCGACTCATCATTAAGTAGGGTAAATTTGGTATGAGTCTGATTGTGCTCTAGGATGGATTAATCAGGCCTGAGACCAGAATGAGCATCATAAAGCTTGCACATCACAGTCTCGCATTGCATTCAATGACCTATTGCGATGCAAATTCTGTGTTCTTCTGGAGTGAAGGGCTCAAGTCCATGGGCAGAAATGGGAGAGCTCAAAACCAGAACTTGGCTCCGAATAGCCAGGGGATCAGTGTGCACTGGCTTTCAGTTAGCAGGTGTGGCAATTACCAGGTGCAGTCTGGTTTTTTTGTTTTGTTTTGTTTTGTTTTTTTTAATAGCACCAATGCAGCTTTAGTGAAAGCTCTGAATAATTCCATGGTGCAATCTGAATTTGAACATCTCTTCTAACACCTTGGGATGTGTCTGCTGAGTTTGACATTGCAGACCATCAGAGCCCTTTTTAAGACTGACTCAGAAATTGTGCTTGGCAGGCTGGCACTGCATTGAATGGCTTCTTTTCCTAACAGGATTCACCAACAGCTATTTTGTGTCAAGAAGGGATTTTTGTTCCTCTTTGCTGATGTCATGCCAGGGTCCTTCAAGGACCTACTTCTGGACCTCTGCAGTTTAACAACCCTTGTGCTCCCTTGGGGGTGAGTTTATTTGTAAGCACAGGCTTGTTTTTCACTATGAGGTTGATGATATCCAGACTTATATTATGCTTAAGTCCAGTATTGATTCTGCTATCTCTGGCTTGTTTTGCTAAATAGAAAAACTGTGTCTGCAATAAAATTTCTTCCAGTTTAATGCAAGCAAAACAGCAACTACTGTGATCGGGTCTGCTCTAGCTCTTGAAAAAGGTGTCTGCTGTCAAAGTGAATCCTGGTGGCCATGAAATTATCATCAGATCGGAATGAAATTTATTTAGCCTGAACTTTCTTTGTAAATTTATGTTTGCAAGATTATCGAGGGTTCTTTATACCACTCATACAAAATCATTGCCAAGGTGACGTCCTGTTTCATGCGTCAGCTGCTGAAGGTTGGGTTTGTGCTCTTGTGACGCTTTGTTTGCTATCCTGCCTGACAACCTTTCGGCAGGGTTTAGTTTGTGCAGATTGCAGCTGCTCCATTATTGACCAAAATGAATTAAAGTCGGTTACTATTATTGGTTGCATTATTATGATAGCATCTGTGAAGCCCAAGCAACCATCAGGGCCTCCTCGTGCTAGACATGTAGCAAAGAAGATAGTCCTTGCCCTGGAGAGCTTACAATCTGTGTATCAGATAGGATGCATCAGGTAGAAAGAAAGGACAAATGGGGTGGGGTGAGGGGGCTGAAAGGATGAGGTAATAATCAAACAGAGTTTAACAGAAAAACAGTGGTTTCAGCTCACCACTTGCATACATAATGCCATAAGGGAGTGATAATGTAGGCATCACAATAGAGGTAGGTTTTAAGGAGGATTTAAAAGAGGATACGGTGGTGATTTCATGATTCCTGTGTGACAAAATGGAAATTTTTGGTAATATTTTTATGAGGTCTATGTGTACCTCAGTTTCCCCTTATACTTTGCATTGCTACCTGGGAGGAAACAGGATTAAGTCTGCTCTCAGGGCAGTCCAAGAGACACAGGGCATGTCTACACTACCACATATGTCGGTATAACTTATGTCGCCACCCCCCTGAGCAACATAAGTCACTCCGACCTAAGTGCCAGAGTGGACAGCGCTATATTGGTGGGAGAGGTTCTCTCATTGACCTAGCTACCGACACTCATTGTGGTGGATTAATTAAGTTGACGGGAGCATAGACGTCGACTCCATGGGTGCTCTGGGGCTGCAGCACCCATGGGGAAAAATTAGTGGGTGCTCTGTATCCACTGGCAGCAAAGCTTCCCTCCCCCCCATACCCCACCTCATCCTCCCCCGCAGGGCGCGCTGCATCCCTGCTCCTCTGCCTACCTCCCAGTATTTCCCGCCCAGCCACCGCCAAACAGCTGTTTGACAGCATTAGCATGCTCCGGGAGGGAGCGGGAGGAGCGGGAACAGGGTGTGCTCAGGGGAGGAGGTGGGGCCGGGGCAGGGCCTCCTGGAAGGGGTGGAGGGGGCGGGGCCAGGGGCAGAGCAGGGGTTGAGCACCCACGTGAAAGAGGGGAAGTCAGCGCCTATGGACGGGAGAGCTCTCTCCTATCGGCTTAGAGCAGCTACACTACAGAGCTTACAGTGATACAAGTGCATCGATATAGCCATGGCCTTAGGTGCGTGTGTGTCACCCAGTTGTCTGAGCAAACTGAATGGGTCAGTAAGAGGACTGGCTGAGGCCAACCCATAACAATGGAAAACGCGAGAAGACCATGGAGAACCACAATGGCCAGAACATTGACACACCTAGCAATCAATGACCCAGAGGAAGGGGCTTTTCCTCACCTCTCAGCTGGTGCTGTGAACTCAGCATGGCCCAGCCTGGAGAACAGAAAGCACCAGGAGGTGACCGGCAGGGAATAAAGAGTTGGTTTCTGAATGAGGCTGGTGGCTGTCTCCTGGGACTGACTAAGGAGGTCAGAGAGAGAGAGACTGACATGGAGTTCACCTCAGTTTGGCTGGTGAATTGCATTTGGCCTATGCTTTAATCTCGATGTCTCTGTGCTAACCTAAGGGCTTCCAGTGCTGTGGGCCAGCTGACTAATAAATCCTACTCTGTTTCGAAAATGCTGCTTAGGTGTCAGTGCTAATGCTTGCTGGGGTGCATTAGTCCCTGAGGAGCGGACACATCTCTGCCAGGTGTCTAGCTCAGTTGAACTCGTGGAGCAGAATTCACGGTGTGAAGCAGGCATGCTGGGGCCCAGAGGCTTGAGGCGAGGAGGTGGTGGGGCTGCGGGACCTACCCTGAAGGAAGAGTGGGATCCCTTGGGGGTCTGCCACACTTAGGGTACCTCCAAGACATTATTTAGAAGCTGGGGCGTAGCTCCAATCCTGCAGATCTGTGACATCGTGATAGGGAAGTGGTCCCCAAACTTTTCTTATTGCACCTTCCCCTTATCCCTGTGCCCCGCCCAGGAGCTGAAACTGGGGCCACAGCTGGGGGCAGGTCTGGGGCTGGGAGTGGAGCTGCAGCCAGGGGCAGGGCTGGGGCTGGGAGCAGAGTCACAGCTGGGGGCTGAGGCTGGTGGCACGTCTGGGACCAGGAGTGGCGCCATGGCTGGGGGCCAAGGCTGGGGCCAGGGCTGGAAGCCAGGGCTGCAGCTGAGGGCTGAGGCTGGGGGCTGAGTGGTGCTCCCTTCGTACCCCCCATGGGGGCTGGCTCGGGCCCTGCTGTGCCCCCTGAATTTTCCTCCATGCCCCCCAGGGGGCGCACCTCACAGTTTGGAGACCTGTGATAGGGAGTTTTTGATGGACATATTACGCCATCCTTAATCTATATTCACTGGCAGTGGGCTCAAGGCAGCATCGATTCTGAAAGTTCGACCTTGCCTGATGCTCCCTTGTTTAGCTGGTTCAACAGTCCTGGTTGCCACTGCACCCCAAGACATGGGCCAGAAGTTGATTGTTATATTAGGGCTCCCCAAATGTCCTTAGGTCAGGTTAGATATGTACCCAAAAGGCATTCGCAACTCCGGGGACACCAGCAGATATTTGAAAGAATAATGGAATTGGGAGATACTCGCAGGATCCCCCTGCTGCCTAAGTATCTCAGCCTGTGCCCCTTTCCAGACGGCACTGCCTTTCTTCCACGGCCCTTTTAGCTGCCTGCGTTGTATGGGAACCTGAAGGGCTTTGTGGCGTCTTTTCACCACGCTACAAATGTTGCATGGTGTGACATTGAAAAGAAACATCCCTGCTCAGCCAGTGCATGTGGGGAACACTGACAGGGGCTGTGCTGTCACTGCAGGTCTGCGTAGACCCTCTCTGGGCAACAGAGAGAAAACGGGCAACACCGGCACAAACCAGAAATCAACAGTATTGTGTGCAGCTGAGGACGCCTTTAGTGCTGGTGAATCAAATGTGACTCTCCTATTACACAGAATTCCACCTGTTTTTACCTGTCAACTGCTGCCAGTGTCTCACCTGGGTCCAACAGGGACCATGTTTAGGGATGGATAGGTAACTGATTCCCCTTGACCCAATCACTCCTTGGCTAAGCCTGCCAACTGCAGAGGTGGTTCTGTGATGTGGACAGGATACAATGTTTCTTCTAGAATCTTCCCCATTAGCCTGTCTCCTCCATTTGATCCCACCCACGTCAATCAGCTAAACGAAACCTTTGAAGGAGAGGATGTCCCACTGCCAAGGCCCAAAGCCCTTGAAGAGACTGCTGACAACAACTGAGAATGTAGAAAATATACCCTCTAAGGCTCAAACCTGGGACAGAGAGGTAAAAAGATGGGAAAGAAAAATCTTATGAATGGTGTGCTCTACTGCATGTGATTCTGAACTATCTATACGTTGCATCTCATCTGACTTAGCACATTAAACCTCCCTGACATCTCAAAACCATGCTCTTCGTTACATCCTAGCTATCTATGGTTTTATAAGGTCACTCATCACCTTGGTATGGAAGTGCCTTTCTGATGGGGAACTGAAGCATGGAGAGTGATTCAGTGACTTGCCTAAGGTCACCCGGGAAGCCTGCGGCGGAGCACTTCCATCTCAAGAATCCCAAGTCAGTACCTTTAACTACAAGACCATCCATTACTGTGCCACTGAAGAAATGATCAACATCAGCTCCTGGAAATGGCAAGCTGAGCGAGCTTCAGTGTTGGGGAAAGGATGGAAGACAGAAAGCTACAGTGAGGATTAATGAGGGAGCAGGCAGGATCAGAGCCTGCTGCCATGCTGTGGAAGTCAGAGAAGTGCTGGAAGGCTGGGAGGAATCTGGAACTCCTGGGTGGGAAACATTGGAGAAAACTTCCCATTTAGAAATTAAAAGGCCCATTCCTGCTTCCATTGACATCAGTGGAAACAGAAACAGGGCTCAAGCCCTCTAACTCACACTCCAATCTAACAGAGAAGCTGGATTCCCAAGGGGAAGAGTTGGGGTCTAGCCTCCTTTCTAGAGCACAGTCTGACACGTGAGGCCATGTTTCATATTCCAGACATAACTCTCACTGTACCTGCATTCTCCTCAGACTGGTTGAAGCCACAGATCTGGCAGATACTGCGAACCCACTTGTTCATGTCCTCCTCCGTCTCGGCCACCAGGTAGAAAGTCCTGTCGCTGGTCTTGATGTCGAAGACGTAGCTGTCCTGCAGCTCCTTCTTGTTGAAGGTCAGCCCTGCATCCACCTGCTCACAGAAGTTGAGGTTGATCACACGCAGAGGCTTCTTGGAGTGGTCATTCTTGTAGTACTCCAGGACGTCCGGGTCACCGCTCATCCGACCGCTGCGCAAGATGAACCAACGTTTCTTCCATGCCTGAGGACCAAAGAGAAACAGTCTTACCCCTCCAAAAATACAGAGATCCCGCTGGCCAGCATTCCCCATTACGCAAGTCACCTAAAACTGCACTGGGGAACGTATGGCAGTGTTGGGCAGGCAGTGCGAATGAACTGGGAGACATAAGTTATCTGACAGAGTGGTTATGGGTTGATCCTGAGAGGTCCTGCCTACCACATCACACAAAGGGGCCCCAAGTGACCTTGCCAAAGACCACGGAAAGTTTCCAAGTCAGGACTAGAATTTAGGAAGTCCTTGATCACACTGCTATATTCAGCTGAGTGTCCCATGAATGTCTTGTGTCTCTCTGGGTATGTCTACACTGCAATGATGATGTTTGCCATTTATGGAAAAGCCTGCCAAGAACCCTAGGTAGTTACTTGGGTGCTAGCCTGTGCTGAAGTCCTTGGTACCATGGCTTCACTGCTCCACTGCCCACACTAGCTAGGTTGAAGCTAGCTAGGGTACATCTACACAAGCTGCACTCACACCCTGTGATTGCAACGTAGTCACACTCTCAATGCCAAGTGATCTGCAGGAAGATGTTAGCAGCAATAATCATGATGAAATACATTTCAGTAATGCAAAAGCACCGCATCCGCTTTGGACACAATGCCCCAGGGAGGCTGTCTTTCTTAGATATCCCCGGGAGGCATTCTATCGAGGCTTTACAGTAGCAGGGTATGCGTCAGAGAGCTGCCTACCCCATGCGTGTTTAAATGCCAGTATTTCAGAGGCAAAGCCAACATGAAGCTGCTGTTTTTTAATATCGGGAATCGTGCCAGGAAGATCTGTGGAGAATCCAAGCTTCACTTGTTTGCAAAATCTTCTGTTTCCTGAAATGTATCAAATTCCGTAGCAAAGAAAATGTTATTCGTTCTCAAAGAACCATCCCTGTCAAGACTACCCCCGTGAACAGCCTCTGGCGGTTTATGGTGCCCTAGGTAAACTGGAAAATAAATGTGACTCACGACTCCCCGATTGCTTATGTAATGAACGTTTTGGTGCCCCCAATATTTTCCTCCCATAAGCAAACACCTGTTTTGTATGTAAGAAAGTGCTGGCTGAGTGAGACATGCTTGAAGGGCTGGTTTTCAGATCATATGCCTTTTGCCAAGAAACACATGTGTTCGCAGAATGCATATTGGCCCAGCTGCTGGAGGCAGAGAGCAGGAATTAATCTGTGACCTGAGCTGGAATGTAAAAAACCCAAAACAAAACTAGGCTGTCACGTTAGCTCTGAAGCAATCTTGGGAAACATGCTCAGAAGAGACCGGTGTTCAGCCTGCTGCCTGGGCTTGGGGGATGCCTAGCAGGATTACTTATATTTAGCATTTTCAAGTAGGGCTAAATTGTGGCTCTAAAGAATAGTCTTTATGGGGATGTGGTATGGAAGTCCCCCAGCCCAGCAAGAGCTCATCCGATTCCAGCCCAATTTTGCAGACACTGTAGGTTTGTATAGAGGTCCTTTAAGCACTGAGTGCTCATCCCAGCTAAATAAAATCCACGAGAAGCAGAGTGATCTCATGGCTGCAGCTCAGTTTGAGGACTCCTAAGTCCAAATCCTGATTGTGACTGATTCCCTCCGTGGTCTTGGGCAGGTCACTTACCCGCTCTGTGCCTCAGTTTCCCCATTCTGTGTGAGGTGAATAATAATCCTGCTTTATCCAGCTCACAAGAGTTCTGGGAAGGTGGATTTGCTCATGTTTGTATGTCATTTTGAACACGCAAAATAAGTGCTAAATATTATGATTAACAGAATTTAAACCCAGATGGGATGGTTGTGATCCTCTAGTCTGACCTACATAACATAGACCATAGATTTCATCCAGCGATAGACCTTCCGAAGTTTGTCCAGCGCTATCCCCACATACTTCTGTATCCTGTTGCTATTATAAAATGGCACAACAGTATGGAAAGCACTTCAGGAGAGGAAATAATTGATTCTGGCTCTTCCTTAAGATTGTATATTATGATCTTACAATGTGGTGAACTCAGCTTTCAAGGAGTCAGTTGGCACCGGTAGATGCTCAGCACCATTCAGGATCTGGCCCTTGTGTGTAATCACCATGCTTGGAAGGTGTCAAGTATCAGAGGGGTAGCCGTGTTAGTCTGGTTCTGTAAAAGCAGCAAAGAATCCTGTGGCACCTTATAGACTAACAGACGTTTTGCAGCATGAGCTTTCGTGGGTGAATACCCGCTAGTAGAGTTGGGCCCAAGCTGCAATGTTTGACTCCAGATCCAGGGCAGATGGAGGGTTTTGATTTGGTTCATTACAGACATGCGATCCAGCTGTGGAGTTCAGATCTCGGTCAGGCTTCTCTCCCCTGCTCTGATCCCTTTGTGCTGCTCTAGCTGGATCTGGACAGCTGAGAACTTTTGTTGCATGGGGGGAGCTCTCAGCCAGCTCCAGTGCATGGGAATATTGAGGAGGGGGGCATGGATCTGATTAGCGCATGGTATGCTTCAGCATCCCCAGCTAGACCGTTGCCAGCTGACATAGGTTAGAGTAGGTCATAGACTGCCGTAACCTAGCCTGGGACTTGTGTGGATTGTCCCAGAAAATCAGGGAGCCATAACCAGCTCAGTGATGGTCCCCTGCCCCCTCTCTTACACTGAGTGGATTGTGGTGCAGGAGAGAATCCAGGCTCTAAGTCTGAACTTCCCTAAGGTTCAGGGGGTTTGGATCCATGGTCCTAGTTTGGGACCATGCTTCCTTGGGAGCTTCAGAGATTTAACCAGCTGTGAATTCTGTTTTGTAACAAATCTTTATTAAACCTTTCTGAGTATGTTCTTCCTCTGCAGGTACACCTGTCTCTGTTAGTATCCACGCGTGTAGGAAAATGCAGGGCCAGATTCTTGACTGGTATAAACTGATGCAGCTCCCTTGACTTCATTGGAACTCTGTGAGTTTACACCACCTGAAGATCTGTCCCTTCCTCTTCAATCAGTTACATTAAAACCATTTACATCGTACATGCATGAAGGAGAACAAATGTGTTTGTGAGAGATAAACTCGGTGTCAAACTTGCATTACATTGACAAAGCTGCATTTGTTGATAAATGGTTTATTGCAGATAGCTCGCTGACCATTTGCCAAGCTAAGTAGAACTCTTTTCATTTTGTTCCTGAGGTTCACATGCTTTTTTGTTGAATAAATGTCAGTTTTATCTATAAAAACCACAGGCAGTGAACACAAACTCACCCAAAATATTTTGTTGAACAGGCTAAAAGAAAAAAATGTAGGCACACACATAAGAAAGCCCATGACCACACGCATTGTGGACAGCCCCCGTGCTGCGTTGTGATATTTGGTGGCTTTTTTAAAGCCCCAACTCTTGGAGTCATGGTAATCTCCGCTCTCATTTTTTAAAAAGTTAATTTTTAGCCCTCATGGTTAAGGAGAAAAGCTTGAAAATGTGAGCCTTAGTGGCTCAGAAACCAACAGGCAAATAAAAAGAATCCCAAATTTATTATTTTAAAAGAACACATAATTTTAAGACAATCTCATGATTTTTGAATGCTTGGTATTGGCCATGCTGCAGACGCAATGCGTCATCTGCACGGACTGAACTCAAGTCCTCCAGCACCAAGGGCCTAGCCTGGGGCCTGAGGTAAGATATTAATTACCATGCGTAATGGGTGGCAGAATCTGGCTCTAAAGGTTTCAAATAAATTTGACCCCCCCCCCGGTACCCAAAACTTGTCCAACTGAGGGACACTTTGGTGGCTTGCCAGGAGCCCAAAGGTTGAACCACATTTCCATAACATGGAGAAGATTGCAGCCACTGTCATCTTTAATACAGGGATGGAAACTACAGCTCTGATCATGCAATGCTTCTGATCTGAGTGACCTATTGAGATGGAACATCACTTGCTGGGACCTGTCGTAGGCTACGTAGCCATATTAATGATGAGGGTGACTATAGTGTGCATGATAGAATTCTCTGCACTTGGCTGCTACTGATCTGACCCAATTACATGCAGCCAGCAAAAACAAGAGTAGGAGAAAGGAAGCAGAAGTTTTAACTGGAGGGCAGGCACTAGGTTGTATGCATTCTGTCTGTCTTAGAACGGCAGAGGAACCTAATCATGCTGGTCTCTAAATACTGCCAGGGCAGAACTGGTCCAGCATCATGAGAAAACAGGAGAGGTACATTGAAAACCAGTCTGGAATGGTATTTACTTTGGCAGCTGTCACGTTATCCCAGAAAAAGGAAACTATGGCCACAACCCTACATGGCTGTGTATTCATAATAAATAATAATACTTCGCACTTGAATTACATCAGCTTTCATTTATCAACACCCCACCGACAAGAAAGTTGTGTCCATGTCACTTATATTGGAAGCAATTCAGGCCAAGGACCTAGTCTTGTCTTTGTTGGTAATGAATCATGAATAATGATTGTACTGTAGCTATAAATAAATAATAATCATAATTAATAATAAAGGCAAAAACATCACTCAGTATACTGGAGATGATGTCAGTTACAGGAGATGTGCTGTGAGCCAGCCCTTATCATGCAATGACTTAGGAACTGATGGCATTAGCTGGTATAGAATTCAGATTTTCTTCTCCAGCCTTCCTCTGCAGCGTGGGGCACGGGTCACTTGCTGGAGGATTCTCTGCACCCTTGAGGTCTTTAAACCATGATTTGAGGACTTCAGTGGCTCAGACACAGGTTTGATACTGGAGTGGGTGGGTGAGATTCTGTGGGCAGGAGGTCAGACTAGATGATCATAATGATCCCTTCTGACCTTGTCTATGAGAAGCAAGGAGGATCTTCCTAAGCTATTATAGCAGTACAGGACTCAGCAGTGCTGATTTCATCCAGTAGAGGACAGTGGTGCACGTACACACTGTACATCTCAGAATAGTACTTATTGGGTCCACTTCATTCTAGTCACTGTTGTAGTGCATTCTGGAAGGCCTGTTCTGGTATTTAGACTAGCGCTGTGAGAATTCAGTGACCCAATTAAGAAAGAAAAACCTCTGCAGTCATTCCTCTGAACAATCAGATTTTCACTTCTCTTCTTATAAAGCCTTATAAATAGCCTTTGTTTGCTTCTCCAAGATGTGTAATCCAATTAGTTTTGCGCTAATTCTCAAACTGGCTGTCGATGCCAGGAGACCAGGCACAGTACAATCTTACAAATGCAGTGGAGCAGCGAATTGTTCAGCAATACAACTCACCAGGCTGGCTTTCAGATTTCAATTCAGCTTGGGAAACAACCACAACCTTCGCTTTGCCATGACTGCTATTAGAGGAACTAAATATATAGAGGTGTGTGTGCACGCCCCATCTGCAACCATTACAGAAAAAAAGTAATAGCTCTTTTTTATCTCCTATTTCTGTGGTTCTACAATAACAAGACCACATACCACTGTCCCTCACAACAAGCTTTCTATACTTGCAAACATTTACCCCTTTAGCCTAGCTCCATGAAGAGAACCACCATTAGCTTCTGGGTAATAATACTTAGCACTGAAGAGCTATAGGTCTCACACCACTATACTGGGGGATTATTATCCCCATGTAGTACACGGAGAAACAGAAGAAGAGAGAGGCAAGGTGCCTGCAGCAGAGCTAAGTCTAGAATCCAGGTGTACCCTAAGCTTTCAAAAATCATGAGTCAGCCCTCCCAAACCATGACATTCTTTTTTAAAAGATTTTAAAAACACCCAATACATTTGGGGTTCTTGAAGAAGAAGAAGAAAGGTGAGGTTCTCACATAATCATCTGACTTCAGAAGCTGAGTCTTTAATTAAAAACACCAACTAGCCTGAGATACGGCAGCACTAGAAAGAGAATTTCTCATCATCACTGACATCAAACCTATTACAACTTCTGCACTACTTTGTTCTGTATCTTATCAATGGACAAACCCATCCAAAGCCCCCTGTAGTCAATTTGAACACAACCTCAGATTGTCGATAAAACCTGGTATCTACTCAGACAAAGAGAATATGCCCCTGCATGTGAATCTCATTTATTTTCTTACAAATCAGTTTACTGTAGTGTTGTTGTAGCCGCATCAGTCCCAGGATATTAGAGAGACAAGGTGGGTGAGGTACTATCTTTAATCAGACCAACCACTGTTGGTGAAAGAGACAAGCTTTTGTGCTTACACAGAGCTCCTCTTCATGTCTGTTGATATTTTTACAGAAGGAGCAGTTTGCAGTTTCTGTGTAACCTAATCTAGCTCGGCATTCATAATGCTCATCACCATGGCTACTACACTCCTAGTACTACACTCCTAGTCAAATTCCTTTAAGTTACATTGTGTCCCCACCAGCTAAAGAGCAATTTATCAGATTTTACAAGTCTAGCGGGAAGTAATGCCTTGTGTCAATTGTCCTTGGAAGGGGAAACGATGCCTGCACTGAAGTATCATAAAAGCAAAGGCTTTGATACTTTAGAGTCTGATCTAAACCCCACTGAATGTCAATGGGAGCCCTTCCATTGGCTTAATGGGATCAGGCCAGATGGATAATGGGCCAAATGCAGAGGGGATGCAAGTGAGGTTCCTTTATGTTTATTTCAGGCCTGATTTAATTCCCTTTGAACTTGGGGGTGAGTTTTTCCATTAACTTCAGTGGAGCTGGATCAAGCCCTTAGACTCTGAATTTTGCCCATTGCGTCCATCGTGAGTGAAGTGTCCATAGCAGGCAGAGGTGATGCAGTTTTCCTGCCTGCCTGTCTTTCTGATAGGCCGAGGAGGGATCTTTCTCCTACTTCTTTGAATTTTGTACAACAAAAAGTCAATGAACGTCTATTTCAGTTTCTCCCCCATTACATTCTTTACAAAGTTATCTCTTGAGTTTCCATTGTGCCTTGTGGCTTCAGTATCTATTTCCGCCATGTGATCATTCAGACTGTGTTTTCTAGGAGAGGGCCTTTGCTTTGAGTATTTCACTGTTGTAATGTAGCCTGCTTGAATGAAGCCTCTCTGAAGTGATTTAGAGCAGTATCATATGCTGCCTTTATGGGTTTGGCCCAGTGTGCTGAGCAGTGAATTTATCTGGTTCTTTCATGGGGCTGGAGGTTATTGCCATTCAGATTTAGTTACCTTAGGTTTTCTTAGAGCACCCCAACTTCGTAGTGTCTGGGAGAGATGGGAAGGGAAAGAGTGGGATGAAGTGACTTGCCCAAAGCTCTAGGATAAAGACAAGGTTGACAGCTTGGCCTCACTGGTACAATGGAACTCTGTCACAGCCAGGTCATGGGTGGCTAGACCTAATATTCAGAGCCAGAGTCCTCAGTGACAGGACAGGAGTCAAGAGTCAGCTGGGTTGGGATAGCAGGAGACAGGGGCGGCTCCAGGCCCCAGCACGCCAAGCGCGTGCTTGGGGCGGCAAACCGGGGGGGGGCGCTCTGCCGGCACCGTGAGGGCGGCAGGCAGGCTTCCCTCGGCGGCTTGCCTGTGGAGGGTCCGCTGGTCCCGCGGCTTGGGCGGACCGTCCGCAGGCAAGCCACGGAAGGCAGCTTGCCTGCCGTGCTTGGGGCGGCAGAATTCCTAGAGCCGCCCCTGGCAGGAGATCAGAAGCAGGAGAGAAACTGGAGATAGGAACTAGAGAGTGGATGGGTCAGGATACCAGTGGGTCTGAGACTGGAGACAAACTAAGGAACCAGAAGTCAATCTGGGTCAAAATGCCAGGAATTCAAACCAGGGAAGCGGGAGCGGGGAGCAGATAGCAGGTGGAGCAGGAAGCACAAGACGCATGCAAACAAACACTCCACAACCCAGTTGTTCACACCACTTCCTTTTCCTGCTGCTGGCTTCAGTAGGGCCAACGGGCCAATCAGCCACTCTGGGCCTCTGCCAACCAGACCTCAGGGGCGGAGCCTCACACTGGGGCTGGGCTTCATGGGTCTCAGCTAAGCTATTGCTAGGAGGGCGGAGGATTGGAGTGAGGCTGTGCCCATGGCTGTGTTCAAGACCCCTGGGTTGTGACACTCTACGATAAGAATAAAGCTCATCTATGCAGGAGCTAGAGCTTCTTCAGGGGACCGTCTGTAACTGTGGACCAAATTCCCGCACAAGCTAAGGCTCTTCCCCACCTGCGCTACTTTTTGCTCCAAGTCCAAGGTGCGCCTCTTTGACCTTGCCTTCTCTCATATGGATACATAGCAACACATACATTTAAACACAAGTCCCTACCAAAACAACATCCAGGAGAGAGGATGAGAGAACAAACGACAGGTGACAGAGGCATTGTCACGTTGCTCAACGCACGACTGGAAGGAGCTCAGATACTACAGCAATAAGTGCAGTATAAACACCTATCGAGCAGAGAAGATGGGCACACAGCAGGTCAGTGGAAGAGCCAGGAAAAGAATGCAGCCCTTTGAAATCCCAGTTTTCTGCTCTAGCTACTGGCCCACACTGTCTCTCACAAAAAACATTCCCTGTTCCCAGTTTGGTTTTCAATTTCCAGTTTTTGCTTATTTCTGGTCCCCTCTATTTCCAGTGTGTGTGAAACCTTTGCGTACTTCTATTTCCCTAGCTATACGAGAGCCACTCATGTCACTCTCATGTAGCTTGATCCAAGGGTTAAATTTGTTCAATAGCTGGGGTTTTTTTTTAAATGGTGGAGTAGGGCCAGTAGCTTAACAGCTATAAAATGATGTTTGTGTGGTATAAACTTCCACTGTGTGGTCCTTTGTTCATATCAGGCATCTTCTCCACTAAATTATGGCTGTTTAATGGACTTTAGATCATTTTAAAATATTTTGATTCCTCATACCTTACTTCTTTTTAAGGCAATTCATGAAAAAAGAAAAAAATAACAACGACCTCCCAGCACAATGTATTCGTCTCAGCCTCTGATCATCAGGACAATTACTTAATTGTTACATGAAGACCCATCTGTGCCTATTATAAGAGGATTCTACTGAACCTCTTAATAGAGCAAGGACATGTTATCCCTCAGAGAACTGTCCAGTTTCCAGATGGATGATACTTGGAAACTGGCTGTTTTATGGGTTTGAGGCCAGATCCTCAGCAAGCTCCATTGGTTTTATGGGCTGCGTGCACAAGGCTGGGGGGTGCTTTATCCACAGACAGGAAAAGATTTTTATGAGGCATGCTTGACTGAGTGAACGAGGAAGATTCCTGGTAGGGAGTAAGTGGACTGGGTCAAGAATCTGGCCTCCTCTCTGCCAGGGACCTCCTTGGTGTGCTCCCCATGTGACCTGTTACCAACCAGACAATCATATTGTGAACTGTGCAACAGGGAAGTAGGGAGGTGGAGCTTGATTCTGGAGGAAGATGTCCGTGAAGAGTGGGTGCAAGAAGCAGATACCTGAAGGCTAAGAGGAAGGAGACAGTGGCTCTGGAAAGAATGTTTGCAGGAGAGGGTGCGTCTCTTGGACAGGCAGTTTAGGAGAGAATCAGGGTGTTTGTGGTGAGGGTATGGGCAAGGGAGGCAGGAGGAGCCAGCTGAAGCACACTTATCCTTAGTGATGGAGGGGTTAATGCACGTGTACACTTCCCATTCGGAACAGGAGGCAGGTAATAGCTTGCCCTGGCACATGCAGTGTAGTACTTGCCTTCCCTGCCCATATCCTAGTTGACATGAAGGGGGAAACTGCAGCAAAAAGATGCTGATAGCATCTAAGCAGGGCATTCAAACTGCCTGTTACTGGTGAGGCAAGGAATTCACTGATAATTATTCAGTCACAGCGATGGCTGATAAGAAGGCCATGGCTAGGGTCATTACAGGGAAATAAATTTGAGCAGAGAGAAGAGCATGTGCTCTGCTTGTGGGGCAGAATATGGTTAGATGAACGGGTCTGCCTGATCCAGGCACTGTTTCCACCCGTACACGTGGTCACCAGAATTGCCAGCATGACCTTCACTGCATTCAGGGCTTGAGTGTCCTGCCTGCCGTACCACTGGGAGTGTAACCCACTTTAGGACTAGAGCAGGGGTGGCCAATCTGTGGCTCCGGAGCCACATGCGGCTCTTCAGAAGTTAATATGCGGCTCCTTGTACAGGTACCGACTCCGGGGCTGGAGCTACAGGTGCCAAATTTCCAATGTGCCGGGGGGGTGCTCACTGCTCAGTCCCTGGCTCTGCCACAGGCCCTGCCCGCACTCCACCCCTTCCCGCCCCCTCCCCTGAGCCTGCCATGCCCTCACTCCTCCCCCTCCTCCCCAGAGCCTCCTGCACGCCACAAAACAGCTGATCAGGAGGTGCAGGGAGAGAGGGGGGCACGCTAATCGGTGGGGCTGCCGGTGGGTGGGAGGCGCTGAGAGCGGGGAGGAGGGAGCAGATGGGGGGCTTCTGACGTATTACTGTGGCTCTTTGGCAAGGTACATTGGTAAATTCTGGCTCTTTCTCAGGCTCAGGTTGGCCACGCCTGGATTTGGGCCTGGGCCTTTGTCCCCCTGGTGGTTGGTGCACATAAGAGGTGTATGATTCTGCTGCAGCAGGCAACTAAGGGATTTAAAGATAATCCTGGCCCTATCAAAATCAGTGGGAGTTTTGTAGTTGGTTCCCACCCACCCCTTTTTTTTTTTAGCGCGAGCAGCAGGAGAATCACTTCTGGCCATCTTTCGGCTGCTGTGAAGAACTGGAACCTTGCCAACCACCTAGAAGGATGGTATTGTGATATCATTTAGAAGGGGAAGAGGTGGTGTGGTGAACGTAAGAGCTACAGGCCGATCTCCTTGTTGTCCATGCCAGGGAAGGGGTTTGCGCATGTTCTGCTGATCTGTTTGGAGGCCCTGCTGCATTGGAAGCATGGCCCCCAATAGTCAGGCTTTACGAGGAACAAGTCCACATTAGACGCCATTTTGGCCCTCCGCTTGTTGTCGGAGATACAGCATGAGTTCAGGAAGCTGCTGCCTGGGGCGTATGTCATGCTTAAGGCTGGGTTTGATTCGGTTGACCGAGTCGTGCCATGAAAGGCCTTAAAGGGTGTTGGTGTCCCAACCACTCTGCTGGACTTGATTAGCGGCTGCATAACGGAACCACTGCCCGTGTATGTCTTGGGACTCGGATGTCAGCACCTTTTAAATCAGTATCTGGCGCCTTGGCCCCTGCACCCTTTTGTCGGGCAATGGATTTCATAATGCAGCAGACCTTGTGTGTATGTGTCTGAGGACCCTCTTGAAGTTCGTGTCTCACAGGGAGCTGAGCACATTGTCAGCGTGTAATGAATCCTATAAAAGGAGGAATAACACAGCCTATAGGGAACTGGCAAGGAGATGGACCTAGTATGGCCTAGTACAGTCATTTCCCACCTCTAGATGCCATGGGCTAGAGTCTGATCTTATACCCGTGTAAAATCAGGACCAACTCCACTGACATCAATAGACTGATAACCAGTGGAAAACCTAGCATAAGTGGGAGGAGAATCAGGTCCTACAGTCCCAGGTCTGTATGAGCAGACTACAGTGAAAGAGAAAGAAATGAGGCTCCAAATCCCGCCTGCTTTCACCATGACTGCTGCCCCCCTGCTCCGTAGTTAATGTGCACGTAAATGGTTTTGTGTCTGCATGAGTCTCCTTTGCAGCAGCTGCCGCTAATACCCCCTCCCTGTTTTCATCTGTGACAAACCCCTTCACATAAAGGGACTAACACCCCATTAAACACATTCAGCCCACAGCCGTTGGCCTAGCAGCTTGGCAGAGAGCAGAACTGATTGCGTTTCCCCTGCCAGAGGAATTCACACTCCAGTGATGTGCTGGAAGAGCCTTAACACGTCTAATGGGATGCTGAGTGGCCTATCTTGGGGTGGGGGAGAGGAGCTGAGGAGTCCAAGATGGGTCTGCAGTCTCACGAGGAGGCAGTGGGTCAGTGGTACAGCACAGGGAATGTGGAAATGGCTCCCCAGATTTCCAGCTCCATCTGGGGTGGTGAGAGGTGGGGAAACACAGCTCCAGGGGCAAAGGCAGGGCAGTCAATCCTCCAGAGCTGCTCCCACTGCCTTCTAGGGACTCTGACACTGTCACACTCCAAAAGGAACAGGGTAAGGCCACTTGTCCAGAGGAAAGGTCGCTGCTTGGAGGGTGTGGATGTAGTTAAAGGGGAGAACTGACAGGTGAGCCTCTCCTCCACCCTTGGTGCAGAACACTATAAAGTAAAGTCTCACTGGAGAAGACACAGCTAAGGCAGTGACTGGGGTCGATTCCCAGAGCTGCCACAGACTCCCTGAGTGACCTTGGGCAAGTCACTTGAATTTTTCAGTGTCTCTGTTCCCCATCTGTAAAATGGGGATAATGATCCTTTTTGTCTCCTACCCTTTCTCAGGATTGTCTATTTAGACTATAAGCTCTTCAGGACAGGGACTCTCTCTTACTATGTGTTTGTACAGTGCCACATGCATTGAGGCTCTGGGCTTGCTTGGAGCCTCAGGGACCTCCTGGAAAACCAATAATAATAAACAGAGGTTCAGCCAACAAAGGCCCGGGTGTCAGCCAGTCTGGAGAGGTGCTTTCACTATTGGGAGCCAATTATAGCAGAGTTGGGAGGACTGCAGTATGGATTTGGACATGAACACACTAGGAGTCGGGGGGCAGAGCTGAGAAATGAACCCACAAACCCATGCCCTGGCCAATAGAACATCCTCTACAATGTTGCCAAACACCATCACAACACAATTTGGTCACAGCACCATGTGCGCTCGTAACATCACAATGGGATTGTCCTTCATTGCCACAGCTGCTTGGAGCGTTGGGCAGCAGCACCATAGGAAAATTTCCCATATACCACAATTACACAGGGCATGACTACACATGGGTGTGTCGCAGGCCGTAAAGGACCGGAGCCTTTATCATGGAAGTGAAGGGCAGTTTTGAGAGAGATTTCATTGGGTTATGGAGGGTAAGATACTAGCTGCATTCGTAGCTTTGCATTTGAACATTAATCAGTGTGCCAGTGACAGGCCTGAAGGTCTGTGTTGTTTCAGCAACCAAGTCTAGTCTCAGTCCTTCTGTGTTATCTAAACTTTTCTGAAACTGACACAGAAATTCAGGCTAAACCAGCCTGAGGTTTGTCATGTTGTGCAAAGCGTCTGTGTATTGGATGTATAACCTGTATAGTCTGGAAACTTTTCTATTATTCACTGCATTAGTATCCCTGCGTTATCAGACTACACTCAATCCCTTCACAATCTGGCACTGATTCCACAGTCCTGGCAGGATTATTCTTTGGAAACCAAAAGAAACAGACAGTGGTGAATTTCACTGAAGACAAAGTCTTTTCTCTTACTGTCAGTGAGTTCACTGCAGCACCACTTTGTGAAAACAGACCTGACCAAGTACAACTTAGTAATAGGTTTGTTGTTGGTATTTAGTTTACCAAGCTTCAGGGCCAGATCCTGAGCTGGTGTAAATCAGCATAGCTCCACTGAGATGACAGCCATTTACCTTAGCTGATGATGGGGCCATTAGTAACTTGAGGCAAGCCTCTAGGTAACTGAGTTCTCTGGCCTAAGGGAGCTGTATAAGAACACAAAAGTGCTGAGTGAATTTGGGTATCATCTTAAGGCCCTTGTAAGGGGTGCGGATATGTAATGCCTGCCTCATAAACTCAGCCAGGCACAGCACGCGGAAGACAGCAGCTCAGTCTGAATGGTAGAGTGAGTGTGGTCTATTAGATAGGATACTAGAATGGGAATTAGAAAATCTGAAGTCTACCCCGACTCTGCCACTGATCTGCTGTGTGACCTTGGTCATGTCACTTTGCTTCTCTGGTGCCCTTCCCATCTTTTGTCTGTCTTAGCTGTTTAGAGTTTAAGCATTGTGAGGCAGAGACTGCCTCTCACTGTGTACAGCACCTAGCACAATGGGGCCCTGATCTCAATTTGGGACTCTGCATAATACAAATAATAATTATAGACTCATAGATTCCAAGGCCAGAAGGGACCGTTGTGATCACCTAGTCTGACCTCTTGTATAATACAAGCCATGGAACTTCCTGAAAACAATTCCTAGAGCAGATCTTTTAGAAGAACATCCAATCCTGATTTAAAAATAGTCCATGATGGAGAATCCACCATGACCCTTGGCAAGTTGCTCCAATAATTAGTTACTCTCACTGTTATACATGTACACCTTATTTCCAGTGAATTTGTCTAGCTTCAACTTCCGGCCATTGGATTGTGGTATAACTTTGAAGAGCCCATTATTAAATAGTTGTTCCCCATGGAGATATTTATAGACTATCATCAAGTCACCCCGTAGCCTTCTGTAGCAGGGTGGCTACCTGCTCCTGCCCTTTGGGGCTTTAAAACAGCCCTGGGAAGGGGCTTTTTGGCTGGGCTGATTGGGGAAGTGGCTGCAGCTGGAGGCCACGCCCCAAACTGAACAGGGCTTATAAGAAGGCAGGGAAGCCAGGAGCAGTCAATCTCTCTCTGCTTCCAGAGAGAGATGGGCCTGGCTGCTTAGAAGCTACCTATGGTGAAGCAGGGCTGGGGACAGGCTGAGGAGCTAGGGAAGCTCCAGCCTGGAAAGCCCCAGGCTGCGGCCTAGCAAAGGGCAAGAGGTACTGGGGGTTGCAAGGGACAACCCAGGAGTAGGTAAAGCAGCAGGTCCAAACCCCTTTTGCCTGTGATGAGTGGGCCGATGCTGCAGTCTGCCCCAGGGTGTGGGGCTAGACCATGACTGTCAGTGGCCACTACTGAGGCAAAGTGGGGATAGTAGGGTGGGGGTTCCCCTGGGAGGAGGACACCCAGTTATAGTTAAAGGGGCACCGGGTCCAGGGAGGGACACGGGGCTGAGAGCAAAACAGGTGGATCACCAGCCTGCAGAGGGCGCTCCGGACTGGAAGAAGAGCTAATTCCCGGAGTAACCGGTAGGAGGTGCTGCAGGGGTGAGTACCGCCCTGTTACACCTTCTCTTTGTTAAGCTTTTGTAAAGGGAAATCATGCCTCACCAATCTATGAGAATTCATGAGGGGGTCAACAAACATGTGGACAAGGGGGATCCAGTGGATATAGCATACTTGGACTTCCAGAAAGCCTTTGACAAGTTCCCTCACCAAAGCCTCTTAAGCAAAGTAAGTAGTCATGGGATGAGAGAGAAGGTTCTCTTATGGAGCAGTAACTGGTTAAAAGATGGGAAACAAAGGATAGGAATAAATGGTCAGTTTTCACAATGGAGAGAGATAAATAGCAGGGTCCCCCAAGGATCTGTGCTGGGACCAGTGCTGTTCAACATATTCATAAATGATCTGGAAAAAGGGATAAACAATGAGGTGGCACAGTTTGCAGATGATACAAAATTACTTAAAATAGTTCAGTTGAAAGCTGATTGTGAAGATTTACAAAGGGAGTTGGCAAAACTGGGTGACTGGGCAACAAAATGGCAGATAAAATTCAATGTTGATAAATGCTAAGTAATGCACATTGAAAAACAAAATCCCAACTATACATATAAAATTATGGGGTCTAAATTAGCTGTTACTTCTCAAGAAAGAGATCTTGGAGTCATCGTGGATAGTTCTCTGAAAACATCCACTCAGGGTGCAGCAGCAGTCAAAAAGGCTAAGATAATGTTAAGAACCATTAGGGAAGGGATAGAGAAGACAGAAAATATTATAATGCCACTATATAAATCCATGATACGCCCACACCTTGAATACATGTGTGTAGTTCTAATTGCCCCATTTCCAAAAAGATATATTAGAGTTAGAAAAAAAACAAGGAGTCCTTGTGGCACCTTAGACAGGGTCGGCTCTAGACATTTCGCCGCCCCAAGCAGGGCGGCATACCGCGGGAGGCGCTCTGCCGGTCGCTGGTCCCGTGGCTCCAGTGGACCTTCCGCAGGCGTGCCTGTGGAGGGTGTGCTGGTCCTGCACGGCTTACCCTCCGCAGGAACGCCTGCGGGAGGTCCACCGGAGCCGCGGGACCAGCGCACCCTCCGCAGGCACGCCTGCAGGAGGTCCACCGGAGCCGCCTGCCGCCCTCCCGGCAACCAGCAGAGCGCCCCCCGCGGCATGCCGCCCCAAGCACGCGCTTGGCGTGCTGGGGTCTGGAGCCGCCCCTGACCTTAGAGACTAACAAATTTATTTGGGCATAAGCTTTCGTGAGCGAGAACCCACTTCATCAGATGTATGAAGTAAAAAATACAGGAGCAGGTATAAATACATGAAAAGATGGGGTTGCTTTACCAAGTATTAGGTCAGTGTAATGAGATAAATCAATTAACAGCAGGCTACCAAGGGAGGAAAAATAACTTTTGAAGTGGTAAGAGAGAAATTAGTGTTGGGGAAGCTTAACCTAACTATCCTAAACTTAATTTACCCAATACTAATTTCTCCCTACTATTACTCACACCTTCTTGTCAACTGTCTGTAATGGGCCACTCTCTTACCACTTCACAAGTTATTTTTCCTCCCTTGGTATCCTGTTGTTAATTGATTTATCTCGTTAGACTGACCTAACACTTGGTAAAGCAACCCCCATCATAAATTTGTTAGTCTCTAAGGTGCCACAAGGAATCCTCATTTTTTTTTTTTTTTGCTGATACAGACTAACGCAGTTACCACTGAAACCTGTTACCATTAGAGTTAGAAAATGTACAAAGAAGGTCAAGAAGAATGATTTAGGGGTATGGAACAGTGTCCATATGAGGAGAGATTAAAAAGACTGGGATAGTTCAGCTTAGACAAGTGATGACTAAGAGGGGATCTGATAGAGGTCTATAAAATCATGACTGGTGTGGAGAAAGTGAATAGGGAAGTGTTATTTACCCCTTCACATCAAACAAGAATTTGGGGGTCACCCAATGAAATTAATAGGCAGCAAGTTTAAAAAAACAAAAGGAAGTATTTCTTCACAACTTGTTGCCTGGGGATGTTGTGAAGGCCAAAAGTATAATTGGGTTAAAAAAAGAACTAGATAAGTTCATGGAGGATCGGTCCATCAGTGGCTATTGGCCAATATAGTCAGGGATGCAACCCTGCTTTGGATGTCCCTAAGCCTCTGACTGCCAGATGCTGGGACTGGACGACAGGGGGTGGATCACTTGATAATTGCCCTGCTCTGTTCATTCCCTCTGAAGCACCTGGCATTGGCTCTGTTGGGAAGACAGGATACTGGGCTGTATGGACCCTTGGTCTGACCCATTATGGCCATTCTTCTGTTCTTCTATAAGCTAGAGATTGAGCTTCTAGAATTTGTCACTCAAGGCCAGATATATGCCTTACGCGCCCCAAGGCATGGCATCTTCAGTGCCCCACTCCTGCCTACAGCTGACCTTCGTATTTTCCATAAAAAATAAAACTTTTAACTCACTTAACTTTTCGGCACCCCTAGAACGCCAGTGTCCATAGGCCTGGGCCTACTGGCCCTAATTGGAAATCTGGCCCTGCTGTCACTAGAAGGCAAGTTTTCTAACCCTTTAATAATTCTCGTGGCTCTTCTGAAAGCCCTCTCCATCCTTCCTGAATTGTGGACACCAGAACTGGACACAATATTCCAGCAGTGGTTGCACAAGTGCCAAATACAGAGGTGCAATGACCTTCCTACTACTTGAAATTCCTGTTTCTGCATCCCAGGATCTCATTAGCCCTTTTGGCCACAGTGTCACATGGTGAGCTCATGTTCAGCTGCTTATCCACGGCTACCCCAAAATCTTTTTCAGAATCATTGCTTCTGAGGATACGGTCCCCCTTCTGGTAAGTATGGCCTACGTTCTTTGTTCCTAGCCATATGATTTTACATGTAGCCATATTTACCGGTAAAAGCATATTGTTTGCTTGAGCCCAGCTTACTGAGTGGTCAAGATTACTCTGTATCGCTGACCTGTCCTCTGCATTATTTGCCACCCCCCAAATTTTTGTATCATCTGCACACTATATCAGTGATGGTATTATGTTTTATTCCAGGTTCCAGCATGAACTCTGGCATTAATCTGGAAGCAACTCCTCAAGAATGCTGCTTGGGCTGAATCAATCTTTGGTTAAACCAGAGGTGGAACTGGCCTAAGCACCCATTAACATGTCATGATTCTGGGGAAAACATCCAGACAGAGGGCTCATAGAATCAGGCACACAGGTTTGACTTCTGCATAAAACCATAGGTGGTAAGGAGGGAAAAAACCTATTAGATCATTGGTTCCCAAACTGGGGGGTGCATCTCCCTGGGGGGCGTGAAGAAATTCCAAGGGGGGCACGAGGCTGCCCAGCCCTTGAGCTCCTGGCCAGGGAGGCTAGCCCTCAGCCCCTTCCCTCCTATCCCCCCTCCCCTGCACACTGCTTGGGCAGCGCAGCTTGTCCTGCCCACCTCCCAGGCTTTCCAATAAGCCGGTCCTCCCGCTCTGAGCGGCCTGGTAAGGGGGAAGAGAGCAGGGGGTGTGTGTGGATAAGGGGCAGGAGGTACCGGGGGGCAGTCAGGGGACAGGGAGTGGTTGGATGGGACAGAGATTCTAGCGGGGGCAGTCAGGGGACAGGGAGTGGGGGGGTTGGATAGGCATGGGAGTCTCGGGGGGCCTGTCATGAGGTAAGGGTGTGGATAGGGGTCGGGGCAGTCAGGAGACAGGGAATGTGTGTGTGTGGGGGTTGGATAAGGGATGGGGTCCCGGGAGGGGGCAGTTAGGGGCAGGGGATCCCGGGAGGCGGCAGTCAGGGGACAAGGATCGGGGAGGTTGGATGATGGTAAAGGAGAGGTGGGAGGCATGAGGGTTTCTCAAAAATTAAAAAGGGGGCATGATGCCGAAAAGTTTGGGAACCACTCTATTAGATCATCCTGTGCTTCTGTCAGCTTGCTACTTCTAGGGCATTCTACAGGGCTTGTAAGTTACTTACATAGGTAGCATCGCCATAGCCTCTAAGTACTTCACAATCTTTCATGCCTTTTTCCTCACTACTCCCACTGGGGGACGGCAGTATGTTATCCCATTTTACAGACAGGGAACGAAGGCACAGAGACTCATCCAAGAAGTTCATGGCAGAGCACAGAATTTAACCTGTATTCCCCAAACCTCAGGCTAATGACCTAACCACTGGACCATCCTTCCTCTTACCATCCTTCCTCTTACACACAGGGTAGCCATTACATAATAGACCTATGGCCTAGCTTAGGCAAGGAGAGATAAAGACTGTATGGCACAAGATGTACGTGTGTGTGTGTATTTTGGCCACAGACATTTGAGTGTGAGTTTTCCTCAAGCCAATTGGATGGTTTTACTGGAAAGCCAAGCTCACGCTGATCCAGTCGGGAAGATCAGATCAGATCAGCAGGGCCCTTTCAGATGTCTTGAATTCCGATGACTTGAGGCTGAGTCATGATGTTGCATTGTCACACCAGGTCCCATAGAAGTGAGCAGAATTATTATTGAACAGTTCTTCCAGCTGTATAAGCCACGCCGCTGTGTGTGAAAACATTTCCCCAAGACTCACACAGAGGAATCTGAGATTGGTTCTTTGGCTCAGTCCGGAGCTCATCTGGCTGTGTACAGAATACTTCGTAATAAGCGAATGCTCTGTTACATTATCAGCCAGCTTTTGTTTCTTTTATTTTTTTCATGCCAGTCTTGGTGACTTGGCCTACTCTAGACAATCAAAGCGAAGCTTTTATCAAGTGCTATTATTGTTTTTTCATCCACAACAACAGTGTTGATTATAGCCAGGCTTCCTGCCTTAAAAGGGACATTGACCTAACTGTGGCTGAGCTACCACTGAATTCCTAACGAAATAAAGCCTCTCTTTCAATAGCTCACACGGGGTGAAATTCACCCCTGTGCAGAAGAGCAGCAGAGGGTCTAGGCATCAATTAAGTCCCATATCTTTAAGGCTTAAATGAGGCATAGGTCTTGAGCTGGCTCATTGCACGTGGATACTTTTTACCCTGTGGGTTCACAACATTTCAGATGCTCGTAGATGATGCAGAACTGACATCTCTGGAGAGAAAAGTCCTCGACTTATGGAGGCAGTGGCAGTGCCCATGCTTCCCACTGAATCGCTCCATTCCCACTAATTTGCCTTAACGCTGACTCAGAGGAACCACATCTGAGCAGAGACAGAGACGGGTAAGGGAGGGGCTAGCAGTGAGTATGGAAAATCCATGCAGATGTTACTGTTAATGTAATGCCAGTTAGGTCTTAGGCTTTCTGATGGACCAGTGCAGGCAGGTGAATGAGAGTGCAGCATCCTACTACCATGTGGACATAGGCTCACTATGGCCACCAACTCCTTTTACAATAGATCATGGTGATTCTCAGTCACTTCCAGCATCGTCTGGGTTCCAGCTGTTGTCCTAGAGCTGAAAGGCACTGTAGATCACTGCTAGTTACCTGAGCCATCCAACCCTGCCCCCCATAATTTAAAGGGCAGTTCTCCAAACTGCATGCGAACAATTTGTCCTCAGTCCACACCTGTTTACACAGCTAGAGTACCTTTTAATCCAACATGTCTTTGGCTAGCAGCAGGTGGTGTTTGTTTGCTTTCGGTCTATTTAGTTGTAACAGCTCATCATCAATGTGCAGCCAGCAAGAGAGACAAGTGATTCAAAGGCATATCATTCCATTGTTCAGTTAGAGGTGCTATAATTATGCCTAATGACTTAAGCAGATTCTCCACTAATATATCCTATACAGGTACAGCATCCTTTATACATCTCTGGAAAGCAAAAATCCACCCCCCATCCTCTCCCAAATCAACAGTCTGGCTAATATATAAAAAAACATCACTTTGTGCTGCCAATCTCGCTAGCTACTGCTCAAAGCTAGTGAAGAGCTGTCTCTCAACTCCGCCTATACATTGTCCATGTCCTAGATTCCTCAGCACCAGTCAGATTTCAGGGTAGGACATGGGAGAGAGACATTACTGATTGCATTGATGACAGATGGCCTCCTCTTATCCACAGACAAGGGACATCCATCCATAATCACACTGCTGAATCTTGACTGTGGCATTTGACAGTCAACCACCAATTACCGCTGTCCTATCTCAGAGATGGGGGAATAGGAGGAAAGTGCTGAGATATGATGATCTTTACTCGTGGAATGAATCTGGAGGGTCATGATAGCCAACTTCCCTATTCTGATTCCACAGCCCTCACCTCTGGAATCCCACCAGCCCCAAACCTCCTCTCAACTATAGTCAATGTCTATATGACTATGCCGTTGCGGGACCTCAGGAGACCCTCTGGACCCCCCTGCCAGGAAAATTTAGATAGCACCAAGCTCCACATTTCTTTATGATCAGACTTTAACAGCCCAGTTTCCCATCTATCCCAGTGTCTGTGAGCCAACAGCATCTGGGTGAAGAGCTGTTGGCTGAAACCTCCTCTGGAAGATGGAGGTTATACTAGTGGGAGAGAGAAACATTATGACCGAGGAGAGCAACAAAAATGATTAAAGGTCTAGAAAACATGACCTATGAGGAAGACTGAAAAAATTCAGTTTGTTTAGTCTGGAGAAGAGAAGACAGAGGGGACATGATAACAGTTTTCAAGTACATAAAATGTTGTTACAAGGAGGAGGGTGAAAAATTGTTCACATTAACCTCTAAGGATAGGACAAAAAGCAATGGGCTTAAATTACAGCAAGGCAAGTTTAGGTTGGACATTAGGAAAAAATTCCTAACCATCAGGGTAGTTAAGCACCAGAACAAATTGCCTAGGGAGGCTGTGGAATCTCTGTCACTGGAGGTTTTTAAGAACAGGTTAGACAAACACCTGTCAAGAATAGTTATTGACTCCCTCAGGGAACTGATGGGAAGGATCCCCTGGGAGAATAACATGATGGGGAAAGGAGTCCAGGAGAGCTGGTTGTATTTTAAAGAATCCTTATTGAGGCTGCAGGAAAAAACCATCCCGATGTGTAGAAAGGATAGTAAATATGGCAGGCGACCAGCTTGGCTTAACAGTGAAATCCTCGCTGATCTTAAACACAAAAAAGAAGCTTACAAGAAGTGGAAGCTTGGACAAATGACCTGGGAGGAATATAAAAATATTGCTCATGCATGCAGGAGTGAAATCAAGAAGGCCAAATCACACTTGGAGTTGCAGCTCGCAAGCGATGTTAAGAGTAACAAGAAGGGTTTCTTCAGGTAAGTTAGCAACAAGAAGAAAGTCAAGGAAAGTGTGGGCCCTTTACTGAATGAGGGAGGCAACCTAGTGACAGAGGATGTGGAAAAAGCTAATGTATTCAATGATTTTTTTGTCTCTGTCTTCACGAACAAGGTCAGCTCCCAGACTGCTGCACTGGGCAGCACAGTATGGGGAGGAGGTGACCAGCCCTCTGTGGAGAAAGAAGTGCTTCAGGACTATTTAGAAAAGCTGGACGAGCACAAGTCCATGGGGCCGGATGCTCTGCATCCGAGGATGCTAAAGGAGTTGGTGGATGTGATTGCAGAGCCATTGGCCATTATCTTTGAAAACTCATGGCGATCGGGGGAGGTCCCGGATGACTGGAAAAAGGCTAATGTAGTGCCCATCTTTAAAAAAGGGAAGAAGGAGGATCTGCGGAACTACAGGCCAGTCAGCCTCATCTCAGTTTCTGGAAAAATCATGGAGCAGATCCTCAAGGAATCAATTCTGAAGTACTTAGAGGAGAGGAAAGTGATCAGGAACAGTCAGCATTGATTCACCAAGGGCAAGTCATGCTTGACTAACCTAATTGCCTTCTATGATGAGATAACTGGCTCTGTGAATGAGGGTAAGCAGTGGACATGTTATTCCTTGACTTTAACAAAGCTTTTGATACTGTCTCCCACAGTATTCTTGCCAGCAAGTTAAAGAAGTATGGGCTGGATGAATGGACTATAAGGTGGATAGAAAGCTGGCTAGATCGTCGGGCTCAATGGGTAGTGATCAATGGCTCCATGTCTAGTTGGCAGCCAGTATCAAGCAGAGTGCCCCAAGGGTCGGTCTTGGGGCCGGTTTTGTTCAATATCTTCATTAATGATCTAGAGGACGGTGTGGACTGCACCCTCAGCAAATTTGCAGATGACACTAAACTGGGAGGAGTGGTAGATACACTGGAGGGTAGGGATAAGATACAGAGAGACCTAGACAAATTAGAGGATTGGGCCAAAAGAAACCTGATGAGGTCCAACAAGGACAAGTGCAGAGTCCTGCACTTAGGATGGAAGAATCCCATGCACTGCTACAGACTAGGGACCGAATGGCTAGGCAGCCGTTCTGCAGAAAAGGACCTAGGGGTTACAGTGGATGAGAAGCTGGATATGAGTCAATAGTGTGCCCTTGTTGCCAAGAAGGCTAACAGCATTTTGGGCTGTATAAGTAGGGGTATTGCCAGCAGATCGAGGGATGTGATCACTCCCCTCTGTTCAACATTGGTGAGGCCTCATCTGGAGTACTGTGTCCAGTTTTTGGCCCCACACTACAAGAAAGATGTGGAAAACTTGGAAAGAGTCCAGCGGAGGGCAACAAAAATGATTAGGGGGCTGGAGCACATGACTTATGAGGAGAGGCTGAGGGAACTGGGATTGTTTAGTCTGCAGAAGAGAAGAATGAGGGGGGATTTAATAGCTGCTTTCAACTACCTGAAAGGGGGTTCCAAAGAGGATAGATCTCGACTGTTCTCAGTGGTACTGACAACAGAATAAGGAGTAATGGTCTCAAGTTGCAGTGGGGGAGGTTTAGGTTGGATATTAGGGAAAACTTTTTCACACGGAGAGTGGTGAAGCACTGGAATGGGTTACCTAGGGAGGTGTTGGAATCACCTTCCTTACAGGTTTTTAAGGTCAGGCTTGACAAAGCCCTGGCTGGGATGATTTAGTTGGGGATTGGTCCTGCTTTGAGCAGGGGGTTGGACTAGATAACCTCCTAAGGTCCCTTCCAACCCTGATAGTCTATGATTCTATGATTACATAGTCCTGCCTTGAGTGCAGGGGACTGGACTAGATGACCTCTTGAGGTCCCTTCCAGTCCTACACTTCCCTGCAAATCTGCAGATATCTGAGGACCATGTCTGTGGATCAGAGATCAGATATGGATACAAATTTTATCAAGATGGTTCACAGTCTTGGGGTTTTTCTGGACTTCCCAATTTCGCGTAAGTATCCAAATAGCTATGGCTGCAAAAAAAAATAAAAATAAAAAATTTCCTTCCAGGTACGGCTGGGCAGAAGACTGCACTCTATCATATCAGAATCTGATTTGTCCATGGCAATCCATGGATTTGTATCCTGTAGACTGGATTATTGCAATTCATTTTATCTAGGAATTCAACTGATGACCCTGATGAAGCTTCCATTGAGACAGAACAATGCATATCACCTATTGAAAAGCCCATCACCCTGGCGCTCTGTTCTCTGCACAGGATCCCAATGAATTACAGAATCAAATCAAAGTTTTGGTCTCATATGTATCCTCCCTCCACAGGACTGACTCCAGTTATCTAAGGAACAGCATCTCACTGTGCAGCCATGGCAGCCCACTGAAACAAAGGAACTGGCACCCTCAGGAAGGGTGCATCATCCATGTCTTAGTTCAAGCACAGAGAACAAGCTGATCATGACTTCCTCCCACCCCATGCATTAAAAGAAGAGGACAGAGAAAACGCAGGCTGCAGGTGGAATGCCAGTGTGTTGCAGAGCCTCCAGTTAGCCAAAAACCTGTAGAAAGAGTGAAACCAGGCAAAACTTTCTAGATATGTTTCCAGGAAGAATAGATTGGAGAGGCCAGCGGCAACATCCTGCTCATGCCCCCTCAAGCTTCACCCTGGGGACAGACAGCTGCTTTCAGCATTCCAGGTGAATGCACCATCAGACAGTTCATGTGGCAGCTTTCTATGTGACTGATTAGCCCAGGGGTCGGCAACCTTTCAGAAGTGCTGTGCCGAGTCTTCATTTATTCACTCTGATTTAAGGTTTCGCGTGCCGGTCATACATTTTAACATTTTTTAGAAGGTGTCTTTCTATAAGTCTATAATATATAACTAAACTACTGTTGTATGTAAAGTAAATAAGGTTTCTAAAATGTTTAAGAAGCTTCATTTAAAATTAAATTAAAATGCAGAACCCCCCGGACTGGTGGCCAGGACTCAGGCAGTGTGAGTGCCACTGAAAATCAGCTCACGTGCCGCCTTTGGCACGCATGCCATAGGTTGCCTACCCCTGGATTAGCCTTTTCCAAAGGCACACAGCCAGATCCTCAGCTGGTGTGAATGGGAGCAGAGCCATGGCAGACAGCAGAGCTACGTGCTATATTTGAGAGATGTTAAATAACCTTCAGTGAGTTGCTCTTCTGCCTAATTAGAATCTCTTTTCTGGTTCATTGCCGTTTTCCTTTTCTGACCCTCCTGCATGAATATTGTGCTGCAGCTGGAAAGTCCTTCTTTATGGGTGCCCAACAGGCATTGTGGCTCACACAGTTTGTTCCTATTTCGCTAGCGACCCCAGCATTCGATAGGTTTGATTGACTGTGTTGTCAGCAGCAGCCAGCTGAAAACAACAGTGTCCCTTGGCGACAAGCATTGGGAAATCCTCCTGTGGTGCAACCAAAGTGCAGATACCCATTGCCCCTGCTTGAACTGTGGGGATAGCGGTGGGAATAATCTTGCTGGAGAAAAGCTTGTACATCACTTGGTGCCATCAAACCAATGTTCCCTCTTCTGTGTTTTTTCTGCTGGGTGAGGAATGATCATGGCATAAGTTTAATTCCCAGGGGGGAAATTCACCCTGCATGCAGTGGGGACAGCCACAAGACCTATGCATCACGCATGTCTTGCTTAAGCCTTATTTTGAGGAGATGACTGTGTATAGCTCCCGGAACAGGAGAGAATTCTGCCATAAAAGTTGCATGCCTCAAAAAGAAGTTGTTACAAAAATCAGTGCCTGCTATTATGCATTTTACTAATAAGGAACTAAGGGTTCCAGATGAGAGGTAATTAAAGAGTAGTGTGAAGGAGTGTGCTGTCCCTTTAAGGGACAGGGTGGAGCCTACAACCAAGACAGCTTGGGTGTAACCAACGGGGCCTTGCCTCACCCGAGGGCTGGGCTATTTAAACAGGAACAGGAAGCTGAGCAAGAGAGAGGCGATTAGGAGCCATGCAGGCTGCAGCGGATGGTGGGCTGTCTCTCAGGGCAGGTCTACACTACAGCTGGGATCCACGCTCTGAGATCAACCCACCGGCAGTGGATTTGGCGGGTCTAGTAAAGACCCGCCAAATCGACAGCAGATCGCTCTCCAGTCGACCCTTGTACTCTACCCCCGACAAGAAGAGTAAGGTAAATTGAGGGGAGATTTTCTCCCATCGACCCCTCACAGTGTAGACCCTGTGGTAACTCGACCTAAGGTATGTTGACTCCAGCTACGTTATTCTCGTAGCTGGAGTTGCGTAGTGTAGGTCGGCTTACCGCGGTAGCGTAGACATAGCCTCAGACTCCAGGGGACCAGCCTGACAAGATTCAGAGACTTTATTTCGTTGAGTTTAAGTTTGGGAGCTCTGACCTAGGGTCCAGAGGTGAGGGCTTTATACACTGTTGTGGCAATTGCTCCTTCCCTAAGACCTTAATAAAGCAGACATGCTGTTTTGTTAGTTTGTTTTGGCTTCCCCTCACTCAGCTCCTTTATTGTGAATGCACTGATGCCCCAATTTTAGGATACAAAGGCCTGCGTGACGGCAGCACATGGCCTTTTACAAGTTGCCACAAAGCAAAAGGAAGGCAAAATGCTATGGAACCTTGCTAGCTCACGCGGTCTGGGAGACCCACGGCAACGAAGGAATTCTGCAAACTAGAAGGAAAATAAATCAGTAAAGGAACATAGAATATGCCTGGCAAAACAACATTCTGCGATGCATTTTCCAAGTGTCACTCATTTGTAATGGTATCAAGTTGTGCAGCGCGGTGGATCTTGTAAAAGGAATAAGATCTTTGCCGAGAAGTGGGGAGTAACTGACGGTACAAACGATGGGGTGTGTAGATCAGCAGAGTAAGAATTAGTGAGTAGAGGTTGGTGAAATGTTGTGCCTGAAACTGTTTTTAACCAAACATACAGAGATGGTGACACTGAAACATTTTGCACATTCGTGTCGATTTTGCCAAATTCTTCATTTCAAATAAAAAACCGAAACATCCCAGTTAATCAGTCGTGTCCTTTATGATGGGGTCAGCCATGTGGACTCAGTTGTATAATGCAACCTAGGGACCCTGCACTGTGGAAATCTGTGATGAGTGACAGCACTTCTCAAGGCCATTCATGCTCATGGCCACTGCTGTGGCATCAGTTCGGTACATACAAAGGTACAGTCGCTGAATGTTTTATTCTCCTTTGGGTTCCCTTCCTGGGTAATTCAGAATAGAAAACTATGAAAAGTGGCCCTGGATGAATTAAAACTTCCTATCTAGGGTAGAGATGGAAAAGACCCTAATACACTTATGACAGTCCAGCTTCCCCTACCAGTGCAGGATTGCCTATTGCAGTGTATGCTCCACTGATTTGTCCTGGCTGGTTTTAAATGACTCATATTCTAGGGCTTCCACCACTTCCTCTTCACTATCGGGAAGTATTTCCTGGTATTCAGCCTGTTCTTAATTTCATCCTATTACTCCTAGTCATGACTCTAGCCATCCATTTAGCTTCTTATCCCATACCCAGCACTGTGGTACGTGAGTGTGATATAGATGCTAAGAATATAGGAATTACCTACGGGATCGAAGAAGAGGTCCATCTAGCCTTTGACAATGGACAGACCAGCTGTTTCAAAGGAAAGGACATGAAACCCTGCAGCAGGCAGTTATGAAGCAATCTGTCTTCAGGTATGAGAGGGGTAGCCGCGTTAGTTTGGATCTGTAAAAAGCAACAAAAAGTCTTGTGGCATCTTATAAACTAACAGACGTATTGGAGCATAAGCTTTCGTGGGTGAATACCCACTTTGTCAGACACATGTAGTGGAAATTTCCAGAGGCAGGTATAAATATGCAAGCAAGAATCAGTCTAGAGATAACGAGGTTAGTTCAATCAGGGAGGATGAGGCCCTCTTCTAGGAGTTGAGCTGTGAACACTAAGGGAGGAGAAACTGCTTTTGTAGTTGGTTAGCCATTCGGTCTTTGACACCATCAGCTCAGGATTAAACAAATTTGCAAATGAACTGAAGTTCAGCAGTTTCTCTTTGAAGTCTGGTCCTGAAGTTTTTTTGCTGCAGGATGGCTACCTTAAGATCTGCTATTGTGTGTCCGGGTAGGTTGAAGTGTTCTCCTACAGGTTTTTGTATATTGCCATTCCTAATATCTGACTATCTGTCCATTTATTCTTTTACGTAGGGATTGTCCAGTTTGGCCGATGTACATAGCAGAGGGGCATTGCTGGCACATGATGGTGTATATTACATTGGTGGATGTGCAGGTGAATGAACCGGTGATGTTGTGGCTGATCTGGTTAGGTCCTGCGATGGTGTCGTTGGTGTAAATATGTGGGCAGAGTTGGCATCGAGGTTTGTTGCATGGATTGGTTCCTGAGTTAAAGTTATGGTGTGGTGTGTGGTTGCTGGTGAGAATATGCTTAAGGTTGGCGGGTTGTCTGTGGGCAAGGACTGGCCTACCTCCCAAGGCCTGTGAAAGTGAGGGATCATTGTCCAAGATGGGTTGTGGATCACTGATGATGGATTGGAGAAGTTTTAGCTGAGGACTGTAGGTGATGGCCCGTGGAGTTCTGTTGGTTTTTTTCTTGGGCTTGTCTTGCAGCAGGAGGCTTCTGGGTACACGTCTGGCTCTGTTGATTTGTTTCCTTATTTCCTCATGCAGGTATCAAAGTTTTGAGAATGCTTGGTGAAGATCTTGTAGGGGTTGGTCTCTGTCTGTGGACCTCCCGTGTAGATTGGTCCAGGCTGAGGCTGATGGTGGGGTGGAAGCTGTTGAAATCGTGGTGGAAGGACCCATGGGAAGGAGACTCTGGAAGAATTCCACCACAATTTCAACAGCTTCCACCCCACCATCAACCTCAGCCTGGACCAATCTACATGAGAGGTCCACTTCCTAGACACCACGGTACAAATAAGTGACGGTCACGTTAACACCACCCTATACCGAAAACCCACTGACTGCTATGCCTACCTTCATGCCTCCAGCTTCCATCCCGGACACACCACATGATCCATTGTCTACAGCCAAGCGCTGAGGTACAACTGCATTTGTTCCAACCCCTCAGACAGAGACCCCATTGAAGTCAACAGGCGCTGCAGGTGCTCAGCACCTCTGAAAATCAAACCATAAGGGTCGCAGGTTTGGCCCTCAGGAATCAGTGGCTACTTTTGAAGATATTGGCCTATGAGGGTTGCTAAGGGCCTCAGAGGGGATTAAAACTCAGGCTTTCTTGGTAGGAAGGTGGATCTATTAGAAAGGGCAGTAGCCTGGGGCTCAGGAGGTCTGGGTTCAATTCACAGCTTCGATATAGACTTTGGGTGTGACATGGGGGAAAGTCACTTAGTTTCTCTGTGCCTCAGTTCCCCATCCATAAAATGGGGATAATACTGCCCTGCTGCACAGGAGCATTTGTGAGGGTGAAATCCATTAATCATTGGGAGGCGCTTATCGTGGGGATGGGCAAAAGAAACGCACAGACAGAATTCCTGGCATCTAGTCTTGAATTCAGGCCACTGCATGATCTCAAGCTGCTTTACTCACAGGGGCGGCTCCAGGCACCAGCAAGCCACGGGGGGCGCTCTGCTGGTCACCGGGCAGCAGGCAGGCTGCCTTCGGCGGCATGCCTGTGCAGGGTCTGCTGGTCAGGCGTGCCGCCAAATCTGCAGGACCGGGGACCTCCCGCAGGTAAGCCGCCGAAGGCAGCCTGCCTGCCATGCTTCGGGTGGCAAAATACTTAGAGCCGCTCCTGTTTACTCACATGAGTTCTAGTCCCATTTGGCCAAATTAATTTCTGACTGTAACTCCATTGGCTTCAGTGGAATCAGACCCCCATTAGCGTTCGTGAGGAAGGCAAAGAGGGTTTGGCCATACAGCGGCCATCTGAATCTACTGTGGGATTTTCAGAAAGGCCAAAGCTCCCCCGCCTACATATTTCCTGTCACTGCCATGTGACGCTTGAGATTTAAAGCCACAAAGGGCAGGGGGTTCAGAAATGAGGTTGCATCGCTCTCCATCCCCTCTTCCTCTGCCGGAGTCCCTCCTTCCCGGATGCTCTTTCTGCCCCTGTGTGATGTCCAAAAGGATGTTTTGGGAGAGGATAAGGCTCTGAAGTGCAGCTTATCATCAGTCCATAGTGCACCCAGGTTTTATTTTTCCTCCTTAACATTTGCAGGCATGTAATGAGGTTGGAGGGACGAGCGGCATGCTAAGTGGGGAACTGTAGTTGGACTTCAGTCCACAGATCAGGCCCGGTTCTGCAAGGCATGGGGCGCCTCTGGTTCTCCACTCACAGCCTGGGCAGCCTGGGCAGCGCTACAGTGAGTGCTGTCGAAACCAAAACTGTCCATGGGGAGGTGTCGGTTTCGACAACTCTCCCAATTCAAATGTGTTTTGAGGGAAAAAAAGTTTTGAAGTTGTTGAAATGATGGTTTTAAAGTGAAACGTTTGGGCGTTTGGTTCAAAACAGCTTTTCTTTTTGAAAAGTTAATTTATACAACTACTAAAAAGTTTTTTGTTTTTTAAAGTCAAAATGGAAAAAAATTGAAATTATTGAAGTTTCAATTGACCCAATCTGATTTTTTTCCCCAGATTATCGGTTCACAAACATTTTTGAGATTCCGTCTTTTTGTCCTGATTTGGGACAGAGAAAAAAACCTGAAACCTTGAAAATGCTCATGGGACAGGAAAACCATTTCCCACTCAGCACTTCTCAGGGGGTTCTCAGGAGCCTAAGGGAGCCACAAAAGGTTAAACGAAAACAAACATGGATAGAAACAGAGTTGGAACGGAGGATTGAGAGACAACGAGAGAGAGAACGCACACTTCCCCCAGCCTCCATGATCCCTCCTTCTTTAAAGTAACCCAGAGAAAGGCATCGTTCCTGCTAAGTGATGTTTAAGCCTTCTAAGCACAGCTGATGCAGTTAAAGAGCCCCAACAATAGCAAACATTCATGCAGCTCAGTGTCCGTGGATTAATTTGAAATAAGGAATAAAAAGAGGGAAGTTATGAGGAATGATCCGCCCATCAGGTTTTCAGCCCTGGGAAGTTTCTCACAGCGTCACTGTTATATAATGAACTGGGCTCCTGGGTTATTTTCCTGGGGGACTGGTTTGTGCTCCATGAGAAGGAATTTTAGTCTCAGAAAAAATCCCGAGGCTTGTTAATCTTCAGCAAAAGGCTCGTGTGCTGTTTTGTTGTCATAGCACATGCCTGTCTCTGCTTGGATGAAATACTGATTTGCCTCTTGCCCTAGAAGTGACATTAAATCCTACCAAGATAGCACTGCTAATAAATTAAGAGGATGGCACTGTTTTCTCTGCACAGTCATCCTTAGAGAGGAAGGGGGATCTTCAGGTTGAGACATTGTGTGAGGATTCAGGAGATCTGTGCTAAATCCCTGACTCTGCTACAGGCTTCCTGTTTGACCCTAAACAAGTCACTTAACCTCTCTCTGTCTCAGTTCCCTTTCTTTGTCTCTTTAAATTATTATGATTATTATTTCTGTTTATGGTAACACCCAGCTAAGAACAGGGCCCCATTGAGCTGGGCGTTGTACATAGTAGGAGACTGTCCCTGTTTGAAACGACTTAAAATCTAAATAAACAAGGCAGGTAAAGAATGGGAGGGGAAAGAGAAGTGAAGGCTTATTGTACAAAACAAAGGTTTGCCGGCATAGCTATGTTAGCTCGGAGCATGACAAAAACCACACCTCCTAGCTGACATAACACCCAGCATAGATACAATTCTACCCACAGAAGAGAGCTTTTGTTGGGATAGCGAATGTCCTTCAGGGATGCAGAGTACCTATACCGCCAGAAGAACTCCTTATGCCAGCATACACCACATCTCCACCAGGGGGCTTTGCTAGCAGAGGTATCTCAGGTAAGTGGCAGAAAAGGAACCTGGGGGGGGTCTCTTGACTCCCACTTCAATGCGCTAGCAACTAGATCACCCAGCCTGCCAGCTCTTTGCAACAGAGACTCACTCTTATCCCATGTACCAATGGTGTCTGATCATAACTGCGGCATCAAGGTGCTACCATAATAGAGATAATAAAGAAAGAAAAACAACACAGTTGAGCCCCACCTGTTTGTATTTCACTGCCTTTGCCTGCATCGGCTCTATCTGCTTTAGCATGTTGCACTTATTGTGGCTCCGGGAGAGCGCTGACAGCTGATGGGTCGGTGCAGCAGAGCAGAACATGCGCGTAAACATGTCACTCGGCCCCAGAGCCATGCTGTGATGAAGGACAGCATGTTCCAATTGGGAGGCAGCCTCCACAAACCAAAAACGAGGTTGGTAACAGCAAAATTAGAGCGGAGGAGCGTGTTACAATACAGTATTCCTCGGCAGGGCTGGTGTGGCTCAGATGTCAGAAACAATTTAATTACACTCATTTACAGTTGGGGCGATTGTCATTCGCTGAGAGCGGGCAATAGCTTGATGCCCACACAAGATAGCCCTGCCCTGAGGAACTTACAGCATAAACAAGACAGATGCAGAGCCCAGAGGAGGGACTGGCTAGGATTCATTTTGAGGATTATTAATATTATTGCTGGCTCATGTCATGTGGGCCTGCCAGGGAGAAGGGAGCCTGTCGGAGGGACTGGAACAAGGAGACAGTGGAGGAATTTTGAGCTCAAAGGACTGTACAAAATATAGCCATATATAGTACCACGGGGGATGCAGCCACTCTGCACAGCAGAGAGGACAAGAGTGGCAGCCCTTCCAGTATGAAAAGTGCCAGCGGTTGTGTCACATGCACATAAAGCAGGCAGGATCTTGTGGCCTGACTTTCAGTGGCACTGGACACCTGCTGCCCCACCTGACTTCAGTGAAAGCCACACCACTCTTTCCGATCTGAAAGACACCCACAGAGTATCTTCATGGAACTCGATTAATCTACCTGGGGAGGGAGAAGGCCTGACTCAGCTCTGCTGGGGTTGGAGCCTGAACGTCCAGGGAGCCATGTCACATTTGGGCCAATACGCTGCCCCCTCTTGCTGTTCTGAGAGAGAGGTTCTCTCAGAGGAACAAGCAGGGCGATGAGAGCGGTGCAGTCGTGACAGCACCCTGGATCTGGGGGTAAGAATTGACTCTAGTATTTTCAAGGTAAACCGCAAGGCAAAAATGGCCAGCAAATTGGGATCAGATCTAGGTGCCCAGTAACTGCACTAACCTGGCCGCAGGGAGCGTATGGCACAGCTCGTTTAAAACTCTGTCCGCTCCTTCTATGAAATTGTCCCGGAGCTCTCTCGTTTGCCGAAGGTATCCCAGGATGGGCCACTCTGTGACATCACAAATGCCACCGTTTAAATGGATTGTAAAGGAGACCTTTGGTGTTTGTATCGCCATATTCTGGGATCTCTTCAGCCAACCTGCAGTTACCAAGAAGTTTCACAAAAGGGGGGCGGGGGAAGGGGAGGAAGGATTCTGAAAAGATGTAGTAAGATGTATTTCTATGCCCTCCATAGCCTGGTTAGTTGATCATCTAGAACAGAAATCTGGGCTGAACGGTTTCCTTTTCCCCTTTGCAGATCACCTTTAATTAAAATGGAGTCCTCCTTAAATGTCTACACTACCCGCCGGATCAGTGGATCGATCAATTGATCGACCCAGCGGGGGTCGATTTATCGCATCTAGTCTAGACATGATAAATCGATCCCCGAGCGCTCTCCCGTCGACTCCCGTACTCCACCACAGTGAGAGGTGCAGGCAGAGTCGACAGGGGAGCGGCAGCAGTCGACTCACCACAGTGAAGACACTGCGGTGAATAGATCTAAGTACGTCGACTTCAGCTGAAGTTGTGTAACTTAGATCGACCTCACCCCCGGGCCTTAGATTGGCCCAGCCTTTTCACTTTGGCTGCAATTCACCCCTGTGCAAACAGTTTTCCAAAAGGCTCTGCACCACTGACATCTTCAGGTCTCTGCAGGCTCTCTGCACAGGGGTGAGTTTCTTCCTTGGCTCAGCAAAGCTCTGGTTACTTACACTGGGTGTGGGATGTGTCCTTTTTCTGCAACATTTCAGAGAAAGAAATGGGTACGCTTCCAGCCGAAAAGTGAGCAAACAGCTCATGAGTGGGTCAGAGGCAATTCCTCTTCCCTGAAAACGTTTGTCTGTTACAGCCCGCTCGTGAACACACTGGAATGGCAACACTTCCCGCGGCTTCAGTGAGAGCAGTGAACGTGGCTAGGAAATTCTCTGCACCATAGAAAGCACCTTTTAAAACGTAGATACCAAAAACTATTGGTAGGAAATCTGGTACCTTCACCAATACACCTGGTACCAGCCCTAAATATAGGTACCGCACCTAGGAAATAGGTATTGGTGGAAGATATGTTGCCACGCTGGCTGTATGAACAACCCAAACCATAATACATGTTATATGTGAACAGAGGCTGATAAGCCAGAAACTAATCAACCACCATAAAGAAAACTGATAAGCCGCACAGTGCTCAGCTCACATGGGAGAACCAGACAGGGCTGGTTCAGAAAAATCTATGATCCTAGCGAAGTCACCCATCTAGCAGCACCTGTAATGAACTCAGGGTTGTGAGTGGAGACGTGGGCTTTATCCTGTTGGTTCTGCCCTTGACTTGTTTGTGTGACTTTGGGCGCCGCCCCCCGCGTGTTAGTGTCTTTACAACTCTGTGTGAGTCAGTGAGCCTCCCACTCCTGTCTGTAAAACAGGCAGAATGATGCTTCCCCACCCTTGCAGAGTGCTGCGAGATCTACAAACACAAAACACCTGTAAGTTGTAATGATAAGGACCGACTTTCAGTGTGACGCTTCCTGGAAAGCTCCTATCCCATGCCAGCAAATCTTCCCAGAACTGGGGGTGAGAGTGGAGGGACAGGGAGCAGGGCGTTTGGGTGCAGCAGGTTGTTAGTTGAGGTTTCATATGAAATGGGAGAAGCTATTCTGCAGTGTCTCAGGGTCATGATAAAGAGGAACTGACTTAATGCTCCAGATTCTTAAGTTACTGCCATCAGACAGCTCTCCTTCAGCTGCTTACACTCCACAGCATGCGTGACAGGAGCCTTAGCAGCAAATAGTATCCCACTGGCATTGCAGCCTGTCTCTGTCACCTAGGCGTTCCCTGCAGTTGCAGGTTTGGCAGCATTGTCTGAACTGGCCCTAATCTAAGACTCCCCAAAAGCAAAGGCCATTTGTTATAGCCCTGCCTGCATCAGGATGGTGTGGACTTTGCATTGTGAAGTCTCAACGTTTTGCATGATACAGCCTCCCACCATCCCCAGGTTTTGGGACCCTGATACCCTGTATGCTTAGCTTGAAGGGCACGGCATGGCCAGGAGCCGTGGTAACCCTATTCCCAGCTCTTCTGGACTGATAGCAGCAGGGAGTGCCACAGAGACAGGCAATCAGCTATTACATTGATGGGCACAGCATAAGGATCTGAGGATGTAGGGATGGGAGCGTGGATGGATGGATGAATGGATAGAGGGGTTCGCACAGGGCTATGGCTGTCGCTCAGTTGCGACACCTTCCACTGAGTAAGACGCTCCACTGAAGGGGCTGGTTTGAAGCCTGGTGACTGCAACATGGAGGCTTTGGCCTTATGGAATAAAACACAAAGGAACGGTCATGTCTCTCCACCCTCCGCCAGCGCTGCTATTTCTTCCCTGGTGCCAAGAAGACATGTTCTGTTGGCACAATCAGTGTTGTGACTGTCTGGGAAGGTTCTTGGGAGCAAAGGTTAAATGATGAACTCTGGTTAACTCTAGCAGCCTGCAGGGCATGGGTGACCTTATGTAGTAAACAAATGGCTGGACACCAGGAGACCACAGGGACTTCACAGCCAGGCTGCTCCTTGCGGGCACATTTCCAAAGCACGAATCTTTGCTACGAGACTGCAACCGCCAGGATGCACTTGCTGATGGAATGAGCTAATCGTTATGTTGTGGGCTGCACTGCAAGCAGCCATTTCAAACAGCCTTGGAGAGCCCTGCATGGAGCCACGCAGGGGAGAGTGATGGCTAATCAATAATAATGCTTTGCATTACAGCACTCCTTTTGAGTGTCAGAGCACTGTACAGACAGCAATTAGCTGAGCTTCCCAGTACCCCGGTGGGGCCTGTAATCAGCATTTACACCCAGGGAAACTGAGGCACAGAGCAGTTAAGTGTCTTTCTCAAGAGAACCAAAGCAAAGCAAGAAATATCATCCAGGAGTCTTGCCCCCCAGAACCCTGGTTTAAATGCGACACAACACTCCCTCCTGAGTTTGGATTTCAAGCTTGGGACCCAGAGGCTGTTGCGGAGGTTTTATGCTCAAACCCTAGCACAGATCAGCGCAGTCTCAGCTGCCAAAAAGGCTGGGGTAGCAGTGAGAAACAGCTGGAGCTCAGGGACAAGGCCACTCCTGCTTCCCCACGAATGCCTCCAACATGCATACTGGGACAGCAGTGTCGTTAGGCCGGCTCTATGCCTTCTGGGAAATGCCCCTCTCCTGGGGGAAACTCACCAGCTTCCCGAAAAGGGCTAGAGCCCAGCAATAAAGTGAACGAAGGGCCCAATTCATCCGTTCAATTTCCAGGGTAAATGAGGCAGTGAGAATGACACCTGCCATCCCATGTTAACCTAAGTAAAGACCCACATCTTGCACAGCTTGCTGCTATAGACTCATGTATATGACAGCCAGCTAAAATAGGTGAGCATCTTCTTTCAATTCCATGGCAGGATCAGTGTGACTTGAAGCAAGAGATTTCTCCTCTAGCCATTTCGTTGGGATCTGCTTTGAGTCCTGTGGAAAGAAGACTCCTCTGGGGACTCTATAGATGATGAACACAATAGCTCTCAAGAGCAGCAATGCCTCCCAGAGTCCTTTCCACCTGCTTCTCTGGGGCTTGCAGGTTGCATGACTATGAGCAGCTTTCCTCATTGCAAAGAAATGACATCAGCATTTATGCCCCAAACTATGAGATGCTATTCTGACACCTCGTAACAGAACAGCTGTGCTCAGAGGCTGATGTTCTGATCTCAGGAGCCTGTGATTCAGGAAGTATTTGGATGCCTGATTATGAATTCCCCCTTATGTGAATCACCCCAAACTTCTCTTTCCCTGACTTTTCAGATCTATGATCTCTTTTTTCTCCCACTTCCAGGGGGCAGAGGATGGGACTGCTATCATCAGGATCTTCATTAACTTCTAGATAATACCTAGTCCTGCCTCAGTGCAGGGGACTGGACTAGAGGATCTATTTAGGTCCCTTGCAGTCCTACATTTTTATGATTCTGATTCCCTTAGAGATCTTTGGATTATCATCGTCTTCTCCCTCTTCTCCCGGCCTGCAGGAGGAATCAGTGATAGGATCTCAGCTCCCCTCCCTAAGAGCCAAGGGATGCAGCCAGTAGAGGTTTTTTAACTCATTAGTGAAGGTCAAAGGAGGGGGAGTCACCAGAGATCTTCAGGGAAGGAACAAAGCATTTGAAGGCACACACTGGATTTTCTTGTGGGGGGCTGAGGCAGGCTCTTCTCTTCAGCAGGAAGTGGAGTTGTCTGCCTGAGCCATTGGAGCAAAATATGCATCTGCACACTTCAGGGCTGCTTTGCTAACCAATTGCATAAGAACATAAGAATGGCCGTACTGGGTCAGACCAATGGTCCATCTAGCCCCAGTATCCTGTCTTCCGACAGTGGACAATGCCAGGTGCTTCAGGGGAGTGAACAGAACAGGTAATCATCCAGTGATCCATCCCGTCACCCATTCCCAGTTTCTGGCAAACAGAGGCTAAAGACACTTCAGAACATGGTTTTCCATCCCTGCCCATCCTGGCTAATAGCCATTGATGGACCTTTCCTCCATGAATTTATCTAGTTCTTTTTTTGAACCCTTTTTATAATCTTGGCCTTCACAACATCCTCTGGCAAAGAGTTCCACAGGTTGACTGTGCATTGTATGAAGAAATACTTCCTTTTGTTTGTTTTAAACTGCCTACCATTGGCCCTTGCTTTCCTCCAGTTAAGAGGCTCTTGGGGCACAGAGCATCCTGCTTTGCTTCAGAATTCCATGTGCACAAGAAGTAGCTTGGTAAACTGGAATCAGGTATAGCCAGCCCCTCTGGGGGTACAAGTTAGTGATGGGAAATCCTCAAAGGACTAAAGATCTGAGCCCATGAATCCTGCTCCACTGAAGTCAGTAGCAACACCCATGTCCCCCACTCGGGATGAGTCACTCCATTTTGATAGGCTTTGGAGTTCACTGAGATTTGGAGGCTTTTGAGATGGCAAAACAGGGCAGGAAACGTCACAAGGACTGTGTTCCTTCCTGTTTCCAAGAGGTGAGAATGGGCTCTCTGGAAATGCTTCTAGCCCGGGCCTGAAGCTGGTATTGAAAGATCCGGAGAACCTGCATACGTTGCAAAGGAAAATATGTTTGAGCGACACAGTCAAATTGACTTATACCCAGGGGTATCTTCTGTATAAACGAGGGGCCAGAGCCCCAGCTGGTGTAATTTACATAGCTCAATTGACACCAGTACTGGTTTGCATCAGCTGAGGATCTGGCCCAGGTTTTACACAGCCCCAGATCAACAGAGCTGTGTAAGTGAAATTTCTCTGGAGTGATGTTTTCCAGTTAGATTTCAAACACTTCCCCTGAGATGCTGCAGCCCAAACATGGCGGCTTTGGGCTCCTGGGGAGAGCCAAGGGAGTGAGTGTGATTAGAAACACGTTGGGATCCTTACCGGGCCAGAAGCCAAAGTCCAACCCTTCAGTTCATCCCCCACTAATGGAAAAAAACAGACAAACACCGTAGCATGAAGCACGTGCCCTTGGAATCTGGCCTTGGCAGCCTCTCTAAAGTGCCATGTATATCTCTGGTGCGCTTCAATACCACCACCACGATGTCAGCCCAGATAGCCGCTGTGAATCAAAGTAATCCCACTGACTTCAAAGCTGATTTATACCAGCTGGGGATCGAGCTCATAATATCTCACTGCTCATATGCACCGAAAAAGCCTTTAACAATCCTTGGCCAGATCCTCAGCTGGTCTAAATGGGAAAAACTCCATTGGCTCTGCTGCGCATATTTCCACAGGAATCCTGACTGGCCATGGATCTATCTGCCAACACGATCAATATCTGAAAAGTATTTCAGAAGGCAGTGGGCCTCTTCCCCCTTCATGTATTATTAAAATCCCTGTTGTTCAATGTATTAAGGACATGCAGCACTTTGCATTAGAAAATGACCTCTTTGCTGACCCACTTAAACATCTTCCACTCAAACATAAACACATCAGAAGCGCTGAAGCAAGAAAGAGGCAAATGTCAGCATGCAACATCCTCATGTGGCCCTAGCCAGACAGCTCAAGGATGGAGGTGTCGAGATTCATTGTCATGAGTGGATGACAGATGCTACCTAAGTGATTGGGAAGCTACTGCAGAGATGGAGGATGGCCTAGTAGCGATCCTTGGGAGACCTGAATGCAAGTTCCTGCTTCACCTCAAACTTCCTGGGTGACTTTGGGCAAAATACTTAGGGCTAGATTTTTAAAGATAGTTAGGCACCAATAGGCGACTACTCACTTTTGAAAATCCCACTGGGCACCTATGGACATCATTAGACACTACAATACCTTTAAAAATCTGGCCCTTAGTCTCTCTGTGGTTTATTTCTCCATCTGTAATATGGGGATAATAGCACTTTTTCTAACCTGCCAGGGTATTGGGAAGTGCCCAGATACAGTAGGAATGGGGGCCATATAAGTACCTTAAATAAGACACAGAGGTATTATTTGCCTTCAGTGCATCCAGTACAAAAAGCAGCAGCAAGACTTCAGCAAGCCAAGCTGTGGAAAGCACATCACTCCAGCATGCAGTCCTCTAGCTTCCTATGGGACAGGGCATCAAGTTTATGTGTATGAATTTTTCAAAGCCAATATGCTTTGTGTTGCTTAGGACTTGTCTGCACTAGACTTTTTAGTCAATTGCTATTAACTCCAGGAACTTAATGGGTCTGCGAAGGTTCCGGAGGATACCTGGCTTTAAAAACTTCACACACGTAACTTCCTGCCCTCTCAGAGGGAGAGGAATGGAGGGGAAACCTTACATGACAGAAGCTACTACTTCTGTTTATTCTTAAGCCTGCAAGACTCTCACCTAATCAAGTGGTGTGCATGGTACAACAACCAGAATAGAATACTGGCCTGGACACAGGTCTAGGAGCCAGGAATTCTTGAGCTTGGGTAGGTCTCTTAACCTCTCTGGTCCTCAATTTCCTCTCTGCCTTTCCTACCAACCCTTCCCTACCTCAGAGGGGTGTTGCAAAGATGATTTCGCTAATGTTTGCAAAGTACTTTGAGCATGGACGCATTGCTACGTGATGGGCTGAGAAAAAGGCAGGCTAATAAACAGGGACAAGTTTTTAAAGTGCTTGT
>SCPV02112232.1:0-41389 GCA_004028625.2 Cuora amboinensis | reverse complement strand
AGGGCTCTGGGCTCCCTGCGGCTGCCGGCAGCCCAGAGCCCTCTGACTCCCAGCCGCGGCTGGGATTTAAAGGGCTCAGGGCTCCCCGCGGCTGCGAGCAGCCCAGAGCCTTTTGATTCCCGGCCGCAGATGGGATTTAAATGGCTCTGGGCTCCCCGCCGCTGTGGGCAGCCCAGAGCCCTCTGACTCCCAGCCGCGGCTGAGATTTAAAGGGCTCTGGGCTCCCCGCGGTTGCCGGCAGCCCAGAGCTCTTTGCTTCCCGGCCGCGGCCAGGATTCAAAGGGCTCTGGGGTGCCCGCAGAGCGCCATGTGTCGGGGATTTATAATCCCCTCGCGGGCCGCATAGTGAGGCTCCGCGGGCCGCATGTTGTGCAGGCCTGCTTTACTGTATCGGCAAAATAAAATATACAAGGAGTTGAATGGCAGACAACACCTGGAAAGGTTCCAGTTTTATCCATTTCCTCCCCTTAATTTTGCCCAAGAGCAATTATGTTCCAACGGTCTTAATTCAAATGAGCTACCTTTACTTCCAGTAGAGAGAGAGAGCCACAAGCCTTGAGACCATCTTGCAGAGCACTTCCTTGTTAGTACCAGTGGTGGCCATTTACAATACTGAGATGTGTCCAGTGCTGGCCCTGCAAAGAAACAGGGATTCCATTGGGTTAATGTCACAAAGATGATGATCTTCCTTTGCCTACAGAAAAGACTGAGTGAAAGCTCTGTGCTAGGACCATCTCTTCACCAGTAAGTAGCTTTCATTTATGTAATTGGTACTGTAATCTCCATGTCAAAGGTGGCTGCCTCCTTCATCCCTCTGCATTACACTAAGGATCCAGGACTTGCTTCAGCTGTTTGGGGATAAGGTAATAAATAGGGACAGGAAAGGCCGTGCTGACTGAAATAATTTAATATCTACAAAAATGTATGTGAGTGAAAATGTCAGTTCTTCTTCAAGTGGTGTCCCTGTGGGTGCTCCACTCTAGGTGTCGGTGTGTCCCAGCGCCGGAGATCAGAGATTTCTCGCAGCAGTACTCGGTCGGGGGAAGGGCAGGCACAGGAGTCCTCTCATGCAGCCGTTGGTACCTCCTGTAGCATGCACTCCTCCGACCGTCCACTCAGTTCCTTTTCAACCGTCCTCTGCTGCAGACGGAACTCCATGGCAGTGCTCTCATTGACACTTTCTCGGGAAAAAAATAAACAAAGTTGCAAGTTAAATAGGAACTTCTTATTAGTCTATACTTAGTTACATTGTTTAGTTAGTCTTAGTCTACATAGTTACATAGTTTCGTTAGTTCCTCTTAGAGGTTTTTCTTCAAAAACAAAAAACAAAAACAAAACAAAACAAAAAAAGAGATGAAAGAAGACTTTTTCTCTGCTTAACTCCCAGTTTGGGAACAGTTTCTACAGTTTACCATTACAATTAACTCCTATCTTTATCTCTTGAGAGTGGGGGAGAGGCTTAACTGCAGTCATGACGGGCTCAACAGGATTTAAAAAGTGTGACTCCTGCTGTGAACTGATGGCCACATCCTGCATTCGGTGTCTGGGAGAAACTCATATCTCCCAGAAATGCATACATTGCACCAACTTAACAGTAAGGGCAAGACGTGAGAAAGATCTCTGCTTGAAAATGCTTCTGCTGGAGAAATCCCTCCAACCTCTGCAAGAGCTGTCCTCCAGGGTGTCTCATAAACCGAGATCTCTGAGCTCTGATAAGGCTCCAACGTCCAAAACTCAGGAAACGAGTCTCGACCTCTTCCAAAACTCAGGAAACGAGTCTCACAAAAAGAGAGCTTCCCCAGTGAGGTTTTTACCCTCAGTGTTCCACTCATCCAGAGTGAGCACTTACAAGGCATTGGGCTCCTCCGGCACCATCCCTCAGCGGACCTCTGCTGAGCCCCAACACATGGCACCAGAGCTGACATGTCAAGTCTCCTCCACGGCACTGACTACCCCAGTGCAGAGGAGGACCTTCCCGAGCATAAACATCCTCAACTCAACATCATTATCAATGAGGGTCCATTAATAGCCTGCACAGCGCTGCAGGCCTCAATGGATGTAGCAGACACAGCTGCCCAAACAACTGCAACAGCTGTGGTTATGAGAAGAACATCATGGTTGCAGGCTTCTGGAACTCTAAAAGAACAACAGTTAAAAGTGGAGGACCTCCTCTTTGATAGGGATAAACTACACCTCTACCCTGATATAACGGGACCCGATATAACACGAATTCGGATATAACGTGGTAAAGCAGCGCTCGGAGGGTGGGGGGGCAGGGCTGTGCACTCTGGCAGCTCAAAGCAAGTTCGATATAACACAGTTTCACCTATACTGTGGTAAGATTTTTTGGCTCCCGAGGACAGGTAGAGGTGTATTCTTGTCTCAAACAGACAACGTCCTCCATACCATGAAGGCCTCCCCAGCAATGCTGCATACACTAGGTATACACCCACCGCCTGGCAAATGCCCTTGTTTTACACCATACCAGAGGTCATGAGACACCCTTGTTTAACTGTCAACAGCCACGATACTTCACTCAGAACAGACCTAAACAACGGGCTCAGAGACGACGAGCTCCACAGAACCAGGCCTCGTCCATCTACATCTAAGCCACAATTTTGAAGTCTTGGTCAAGAGTATGCACAACTTCCCCACACCTCTAGCACCAACAGATACCCATCCCACAATTTCAGTCACCGCATATGCCCATTTTACCATGCCTGGGCTGTGATAACCACAGATCAATGAGTTTTGGAGATCATACAATCTGGCTACACCATTCCTTTCACAGCCGTCCCCCCTACCCTCCCCCTTCCCCGTCCCTCTTCAGGGACCCCTCTCACAAGCACCTTCTGTAACAGGAAGTAGACCACCTCCTACTGCTGGGTGCTATAGAACCAGTACCACATCAATACCAAGGGAGGGGGGTTTCATTCCAAATATTTCCTGATAGAGAAGAAAGGAGGGGGATAGAGACCAATCTTAGCTCGCCGAAAACTCAACAGGTTCGTACACAACCACAGGTTCAAAATGGTCACTCTGGCCACAATAATCCCAGTGCTAGATGTGGGGGTCTGGTTTGCAACCCTCAACCTCCAAGATGCATACTTCCATATTACAATACATCCTGCCCACAGACAGTTCCTGCGGTTCACAGTAGGAGCCAACCACTACCAATACAGGGTCCTTCCCTTCTGACTGTCCACTGCTCCCCACGTATTCTCAAAAACGCTCGTGGTAGTAGCAGCACATTTACAACGCAAAGAAGTCATCATCTTCCCTTATTTGAACAATTGCCTTCTCAAGAGTGCTAATCTACAAGAAACGGCAGGCATGCTGAAGACCACAATAGATCTGTTTCACCAGCTAGGTCTACAGATACACAAAAAGAAATCCACCCTGGAACCAGCCCAGCGATTGGAGTTTATTGGAGCCAACCTAGACTCCATACAAGCCAAGGCAATATTGCCAAACCACAGATTCACTACATTGGCTAATCTTATTTCCACAGTGACCATCAGTCCACAAACTTCAGTGAGGACATGCCTTCAGATTCTGGGACATATGGCAGCTACGACTTTCATAGTAAAGTATGCCAGACTCCATAAGCACTGTCTGCAGCACTGGTTGAGCACGATCTATGCACCCAGCAAACACTTTCTCAACAGACGTGTGATGCTACCACCAAGGGTTATCATCTGCCTACAATGGTGGACACAGCCAGGGAATGTATGCTCTGGGATTCCCTTTCAACAAGACCCCCCATCAGTGACTATTACAACAGATGCCTCCCTGATAGGTTGGGGCGCCCACTTGGGTCACCACAATGTACAAGGCAAGTGGTCTGCAACGGAAACCTGACTACATATCAACCTCCTGGAACTCCACACAGTACACAATGCATGCCGACACTTCCTCCCACTCATACGAGAAACCTCAATCTCTGTTCTCACCGACAATGTGGCGTGCATGTTTTACATCAATCACCAAGGAGGAGCCAGGTCTCACTTGCTATGTGTAGAAGCCATGAATTTATGGAACTTCTGCATCTGCAACAATATAAACATCACAGCATCATACCTACCAGGGTGTCCAAACACTACAGCCAACAACCTCAGCAGGCACTTCTCGCAAGAACATGAGTGGGAAATCCACAACAGTGTTCTCGGCACTATATTCCCAAAATGGGGTCACCCAGTAATCGACCTTTTCGTCTCAGCAACAAATCACAAATGTCCACTATTTTTCTCCAGGGCAGGCTTGGCACCGGGATCATTAGGGGATGCCTTCCTCATCCCGTGAAACACGTCACTCATGTACGCCTTCCCACTGATCCCACAGGTCAGCCGCAAGATACGACTCGACAGAGCATACATCATTCTCATTGTCCCCACATGGCCCAGACAGACTTGATTTCCGTACCTCTCACATCTAGCAGTCTGTGCCTCCAACCGCTGCCTTTCTGGATGGACCTCCTGTCCCAGAACAAGGGCCTGACTCTCCATCCAGACCCAGTGAAACTCCATCTCAAAGCATGGCTTCTCTCTGGTTCCAACATGGGGAATTGAACTGTTCGAAGAAAGTAAAACAGGTATTACTAAATACCCATCACCTCACACTAGAAATACTTACAGCCACAAGTGGAGAAGATTCTCCCTTTGGTGTCAGCAGAAACAACTGGACATGACCAAGGCACCTCTATCTATGATCCTAGACTATCTACTAGAACTGAAGGAAACAGGATTAGCGTTCTATTAAAGTACACCTGGCTGCCATCACAGCCCTCCATGAACAAATAGAAGGAGCTTCAATATTTGCTCATCCGATTTACATGGTGCTTTCTAGCAGATATACAGAACGTGTACCCAGAAGTACGCCAACCTGCACCACCATGGGATCTCAATCTTGTGCTCAAATGTCTCACAAGACCACCCTTCAAACCTCTAGCAACCTGCTCACTCCTACATATGTCAATGAAGGTTGCATTCCTAGTGGCAATCGCATCTGCAAGATGTCAGCGAAATAGGAGCATTGATGGCAGTGTATTTACCAAAGACAAAATCATGTTATGTCCTCACCCAAAATTCTTGCCTGAAGTGGCTACAAATTTTCATATTAACCAAATCATACACTTACCTGCCTTCTATCTGAAGCCACATAACTCTTCAGAGGCAACATTGCACATGCTAGATGTCAGACGGGCTGTAGCCTTCTACTTGGACAGAACTAAACCATTTCGCAAGTCACCAAGACTATTCGTCTCTACAGCAGAGCACTCCAAGGGCTCTACAATATCGACCCAGAGACTCTCCAAATGGGGGTCTACCTGTATTCAAACTTGCTACCACTTGCATCACAAAGAACCCCTGTGGGCATCAGATCCCACTCAACACGAGCCTTAGCGACATTGATTGCATTCTTGAACAATGTCCAAATGTACAAATAGATATTTGTAGAGTTGCAACCTGGACATCGGAGGACACGTTTGCAAAGCATTATGCTATCACCCAAGGCCTTGACTCAGACTTTATTGTTGGCCTCACACACTTATACATAACTCCGAACCCCTACCGTCCCTGGTGGGGTACTGCTCTACAAACACCTAGAGTGGAGCACCCACAGGGACACCACTCAAAGAAGAAGTTACTCACCTTGTGCAATAACGATGGTTCTTCAAGATGTGTGTCCCTATGGGTGCTCCATTACCCACCCTCCTCTCCTCTACTTTGGAGTTCACACAGCCAAGCTCTGTGGTAGAGAAGGAATGGAGGGGATGGTCAGGGGAAGCATGCGCTACAGGAGGTGCCAATGGCTGCATGAGATGACTCCTGTGTGCACCCTTCCTCCGACCGAGTACTGTTGCGAGAAATCTCCGGTGCAAGGACGCACCGACACCTAGAGTGGAGCAGCCACAGGGACACACATCGGGAAGGACCATCGTTACTGCACAAGGTGCACCAAGCATGCTTGGTCTTGAAATGAGATAGCCATTGAGGCTCTAATTTTAATCATACTTGTAGTTCCATTGATTTTAAATGGGACTACTTGTGTCCTTAAAGAATCAGGGCAGTCTTGTTTCTGCTTTTTCATAGTACATGAACACGCTTGCAAGTTTTGGGTGGAGCAGGGGCTGGTGCAGGTGTGCCACAACTGTATCTGGTACCTCCTAGATTTGGCTTCTTGTCACTTTATTAAATAGTTTTTGATGAGTTATCTTTCTTTCCTCACTACTCAGTTATTCTACTGAGACTTTAATTACCTAGATCACAGAAAGAAAACAGATGTTAGGACAAAACTGTTAAGATTAGAAATATGCCTCCTGTAATGCAATGTAGCTGCAGGAGACACACATGGCCTCGTGTCCTTAGGGTCTACAGAGGACCCTGTCCCCACTTCTCTCCAAGGGATCCATCTTTCCAGGCAGCAGTGATAGGTAGCGCCCTGTGCATATACAAAGTTTGTGTCCGCATCCAATCTACAAACATGGTCCGTGGATATAAAGTGGATAGCCGCAGATTTGCAGGACTCTAGTGATAGGAAGTAGTAGTGACTCAGGAACTAAGAGGAGATGCTGCAATCAAGAGCAGAGAAGTGTACAGACTGAGATGGGCCTGTCATTGCCGCTGTCCTCAGTACTGCCATGATATGGGCATGTGTTTAAAGATACTCACTATGCAGAACTTGAAGAATCAGTAGCAATTCTGATGATTGGCAGATGAGGGGAGAGGGAGAGTAACTTGGAGGGACTACAATTTTTCCACCATGAATAGCCTATTATTTTTCGGTAACATCACCCTGCTAAACTTGTAAGCATAGAGAACTCTCTTCCCAACACAGAGGGCTAGAAACATATTTCTTTTTCAATGAAAGCTTAGATTACACGTAGTGAAGCTTGGACTAGATCCCTCCCAAAAGCTATTACATATAAGACCAACAAATTCAGGGCTTGTTTCTCTGTTGCCTCATTCCTCATGCAGTCATTGACACTAGGACAAAGTGGGTGTAAAACACTAGTCATCTGATTTGTTATCATTTCACATGCACTTGGCACTTCCTTTGAACAGGTCTACATAGTGGCACCAGGGCAGGGCAGTGTCTCAGGCTCTGTCTCTAATGACTAACAGCTTTTATGCTCCAGCTTGGTCAAGGTGTCCCATGCACTATTGTCACTGCAGATTAGAGTATAATAGAAGCTAGGAGTTCTTAGATGAAGCTGCTTTGGAGTTATGAGTGGACAGAAGAGAGAATAATTTTTAGAAAAAAATCCCACCTCTTCAATACCTGATTCTTGTAAAAACCCTACCACAGCAGAACACTATGCTACACACCCAATTCTCTCCTTGGGAAGAGGATGAGAGAACAGACATGTGATAAACATTAGTTAAAATTTCTTAATGCGCTACTGGAAAGTGCTCAGATCCCCCTGTGATGAGGGTGGGTTATGAACCTTTATCAACCAGAATACTTGTCCAATTAATCTGACGCTTTCTGGAACACTTTTCTGTGAAGGACTTCACGTGAGAAATGGTAGGTGGAAATCATCCCTTCCTGCCCCCCTAACACCTCCACCCCCAGGAAATTGGGTTGTGTGAATGAGAGAATTCAGTTTATAATATAAATTGTTTTAAAGCCTTGCCCATGGAGTCTCTAGTGTGACATATTTCAAACAGAAATTCAGTTTTAAAGAGATCCAAATATGTAACCCTTCTGAATCAGTCAGACCCTAAGCTACATGGTTACCAAGTGTCTCTAGAAATGAGCGCTAGCTCTATGCCAGATTCTGCCACCATTTCCCATGCAGAGCAGTACTTTAATCCTTGAGTGCATCCATTCATTGCAATGGGACTACTTGAGGAATAAGGGACAAAAGTAGCAGACTCTGGACCTTAGTGATGCATCTCCTGTTAAGTTTCTTTTAGAGGCTTGTGTTCTATCCACACTTGTAATGACATTTATTTTCTGTATCTTAATGTTTACATCCTTGCCATGATCTCCCTCCTGTTACTAGCCTGACAATGCATATTGTGAGAGACAAGGGGGGTGAGGAAATATTTTTTTTATTCGACAAACTTCTGTTGAGAAGTTAATCCAATACAAGATATTACCTCACCCCCCGGTGTCTCATATCCTGAGACCAGTACAGCTACAACATTGCAAATGCATGTAGTTAACAGAGTTGTTTCACTGAGAGTCATTGCTGTATTTCCCATTACTATTTAGACATATGTATTTTGCTGTTATTTTTGATCTCTTAACTATTTTACTTATATAAAATTACAGTCCCTTTCTTCCAGAAAGTCATCTATTTTTCCCAATTGTTAACACAGACACCAGAGGGAGCCCTTTCAGTCCCAATTAAGCCTTTAACTTGTATGTGGGCTACAGAGTTTGAACACAATGCATTCCTCAGTTCATGTCATTCTTTCTATATAATCAAAATCCCTTGGCCATCAGATGTGATCTATATTTTGCTTATTCAGCCCAGGACAGAATAGGAAGAACTTTCCCATGGCTTGGCTACCTTTCTTCATAATTATCTCATCTGTCACCATTTTTTATACTCCACATTAGAATGAGTGGATTTGTGCAGAAGCACAAAAGGAATTAAGTGCTAGTATTTGGCATTTGTTATGCCTCTCACCTCTTTCCTCACAAAGTTCAGCCCTCCTGAGTCAGGTTAATGATTATTTCTGCACTGAGTCCTTTCTTATGTCTGTTTGATGATGTAAACTAAGGGCAAATCCATCTACCCCAGCAGAGATCCAGGTTGTAGGACCTGTGACTCTCATTGCCCAGGTATGTGAAGGAACAGTGATGTGCTCTGCAGCCATACAGGGAATCAGTCTGGAAGATGATCTGAAATTTATGCTTTCTGGGGTGCTGAAAAGGCAGTAGCATATCTGGTGGCCATGCCGAGCCCCATGGTTTAGGGATGGTCTGGCTTTGTATATATGATTGTAATTAACATCTGTTGCTCTATCCTAGCAAGCTGGATGAGGAGGGCTGGGCAGAGATCAGGAAGCAGCTCCGGGAGTTCACATATACCACGCAGGTAAAATGCTTTCTGTTCTGAGGCAGACTGAAAAGAGGGCTAAGCATAGACAAAGCACTTCTGCAATTGTAATGGTCACTGCCACTATCAGGATTCCCTCCTCACTCTGAACTCTGGGGTACAGATGTGGGGACCCGCATGAAAGACTCCTACGCTTATATTCCAGCAGCTTAGGTTTAAAAACTTTTCCAAGGCACAAATCCTTTCTTGTCCTCGGAAGGTTCTGCTGCCACCACCAAGTGAGTTAGACAAAGATTTAGGAAAACTTGGAGTTCCTGTTTCCCCAAAATATCCCCCCAAGCCCCTTCACCCCTTTTCTGGGGAGGCTTGAGAATAATATACCAACCAAATAGGTTTACAAGGTGAGCACAGACCAGACCCTTGGGTTTTTAGGATCCTAAAAAACAATCAGATTCTTAAAAAAAAGAATTATTATAAAGAAAAAAGTAAAAGAAGCACCTCTGTAAAATCAGGATGGAAGGTAATTTTACAGGGCAATAAGATTCAAAACATAGAGGATTCCCCTTTAGGCAAAACTTTAAAGTTACAAAAAAACAGGAATAAACCTTCTTCTTAGCATAGGGACAATTCACAAGCTAAAACAAAAGATAATTTAATGCATTTCCTTCCTATTACTTACAATTTGTAATCTTAGATGCTTAGTTCAGGTATGGCTTTGGGAGATGTATTTTCTTTGTCCTGACTCCTCGGAGAAAAAACAAAGGAACACAAAACAAAAACCTTCCCTGTAAGGGTTCCCCTGTCGGGCGAGAGGTCGCTCTTCACCCTCTGGGCACCTGGGGACCAGGCCGCCTCACTACACATGAGTAGTACAGTCTATGAATCTACAAAGCCCAAGCCCTGGCTCAGGGCAGGGCACAAACACAGGTACAGGCTCAGACCCTCAGGTAGGGCTGAGCAAGCGGTTCAAATCTGTAAGTCTATAAAGCTCAAGCCCTGGCTCAGGGCGGGGCACAAACACAGGTACAGGCTCAGACCCTCAGGCAGGGCTGAGCAGCAGTTCAAGTCTAAAGGCCTCCCCAGACCAGGGAGAGGGGGACGTCTGCCACCCCTGGAAGCGTGGCCGGGGGGGACGCAGGCCCTCCCACTCCACTGCGTCCCAACCCGGGGCCCTAGCAGCGGCAGAAACTCGCTGCTGTCAGTGGGGATCCAGGCTGCAACACACTGACATCGGTTCTGGCAGTGCTGCAGCCAGACTGGGGTCGGCTGCCCCTGGACTACTTCCACCTTCCCCCTCCTCAAGTACCTGAGTTGTCGTGGTTTTGGCAGAGGGTTCAACCACCATCAGCTCCTCAGGGTAAGTGTGCTCGGGTGGGCTCAGCGGGTCCTCGGGGTTGGCGGCCACCGCCAGGCTCGGCTCCTCCTCGGGTAGCGGGAGCGGGGCAGGCTCGGCCAGTCCTCCTCCGGGTAGCAGGAACGGGGAAGGCTCGGCCAGTCCTCCTCCGGGTAGCGGGAGCGGGGCAGGCTTGGCCAGTCTTCCTCCGGGTAGCGAGCGAGGGGGAGGCTGGGTCGGCCGCTGCCTTCTGCAGCCTCCCCAGCGGGAGCTCGGTCGTGGACGTCTGGCCTTGCTGACGGCTGGGGCCTTACTGAGCCTGGAGGGCCCGCCTTTGTACTTCCGGGCCGGTGCTTGACCCTTTGTGGGGCGGGCCCAGAGCCCCGTAGCTCCATCCAGTCCGGCCTCCGGCAGGGCTCCTCGTCCTCCGGGGTGCCTGGGGACCAGGCCACCTCACTACATTTCCCCCACAGATTTGAAAGTATCTTCTCCCCTCATTGGTCCTTTTGGTCAGGTGCCAACCAGGTTATATGAGCTTCTTAACCCTTTACAGGTAAAGGAAGTATTTTATGCTACCCTTAACTGTATATTTATGATGCCCCCCTAAATCATAGACAGTGCTGGACAGCCTCCTCCACACTGGCTGTGAATTTTCTTCCTGGAGCTCTAGGAGAAAACAGAGTTAATAAGACACATGCATCTTTAGATATACTACTGATTATATAAAAAAGAACAATATTTTTCACATTTTAAGGACGATTTTAACCAGTTGATTTTCGGAAACTTTCATGGGAGAGTAGCAAAGAATCCTGTGGCACCTTATAGACTAACAGACGTTTTGCAGCATGAGCTTTCGTGGGTGAATACCCACTTCTTCGGATGCAAGACATGGGAGAGTGTATCAGCCATTATGTTAGAAGGTCCTGAAATGTGTTGTATTTTAAAATTAAAATCTTGGCGAGCTAAACTTAACCGAAGAAGTGTTTTGTTATTGTTCTTGATGGTATGAAGCCACTTCAGCACAGCCTGATCGGTTTGCAGGTGGAAACGCCATCCCCAAACGTATAGGTGTAGCTTTTCCAGAGCATACACAATGGTGTTAACATTCCTTTTTCCTGATTGACCAGTGGCTTCTCCTTTCAGATAGTTTTTTGCTGAGAAACACGACAGGATGGAATTCTTGATTCGTTCCTTCCTGCATTAAAACGGCTCCCACACCACACTCGGACACATCTGTGGTTACAGTACAGACCTGTTTACGTGTGAATCCGCTTAACGCGCAGTAGCACCGTGCCTCCCAGTGCTACCTATTTAACATGCAAGACTTGTTAACACACGGTACACGGTACAAGAACTTGCTATGTAGCGCTACAGATTTGCTTACTAACTCACTGACATAGAAATCGACAGGAAGTGTGGAGCAGAAACGTGTTGTACGTCTTTACCGCCGACGGGGGGCGGGGGGAAGGGGCAGCAATGTTAAAGCATTGCTGCAGCAGCGCTTTAAGGATGGTCCTTTGCTGTGACAGCACTTTGAGGATCCTCAAAGCACTGCCGCGGCAAAGGACCATCCTTAAAGTGCTGCTGCAACAGCACTTTAATGTTGCTGCCCCTTTCTCCTCCCACCCACCTCAGTCAGCAGCCCTGCCGGTAGGGACCCTACCAGAGGGCTGCAGACAGGGGAGGTAAAATGGGCAGGGACATTAAAGTGACGGTCCTTTGCCGCAGGAGCGCTGGGCTGCCGACGGGAAAGTAGTGGAGGGGAAGCAGCGCAGCAACGTTAAAGCGCTGCTGCAGCAAAGAACTCTGCAGCGCTTTAAGGTCCCTGCCCCTTTTGCCCCCCCCTCGTGCGCCGATGGGTGGGGGGGGCGCAAAGAGAACAGCTGTCCTGGGGCCGGCAATTTAAAAGGGCCCGGGGCTCTGGACGCTGCCCTTTTAAAATCACCACAGGAACCCCAGGTAGCATGGACCAGGTGGCCTGGAAGGGCTGGCTGGGGGATGCTGACCCCTAACCCTGCCCCTTCCACCTGAGGCCCCACCCCTTCGGGGGCAAGAGCTACCCCCACCCTGTACCAGTAAGGGTCTTGAGTTACTTTCACCCTTGTGTAGTAGTAGTAATGTTTTTATTGGATTACACATTTCAATTTATATTCTTGTAAAGCGCCATTAACAGATAGGCCTGCAGTATTTGGGACGCTGTGAATACATATGTAATCCTAGATAATTATACGTGTGTGTGTGTATAGATAGATAGATAGATATAGATATCTTAAGATATTTCAGCATGGCTCTCTTAACCTGCGGTTCATTAATACGTGGTCGTGACTGCTTGAGTCCCGACATCTGCGTGTAAACGGATCTGTACTGTTCTAGGAAAGGTTTGTTAGTCTGGGGCCCTTAGCAAAGGGTTAAACATGATCATTGCTTTAAGCTGGTTAAAGGCCTTTTGACACCTTTTAGTTCACTGAACTGCATTTGGCTGCTATTTTTTGGTTAGGTCTGTCAGTGGGGCGATTTGGCTGTAGTGCTGTACAAATTGCCTGTAATATTCGGCCAAGCCTAAGAAGGATTGGACCTGTTTTATTGACTTTGGGACAGGCCACTTTTGGATAGCATCCACTTTGGCCTGTAGGGGGTTGATAGTTCCTTGGCCCACCTGGTGTTCAAGGTATGTTACTTTGTTTAGGCCTATTTGACACTTCTTACGTTAGTCCTGCCTCTCTTATGTGCTTGAAGACTTTTTGTAGATGGTTTAGGTGTTCTGCCCATAAATCAGAAAAGATGGCCACGTTGTCAAGGTAGGCAACTGCAGATTCTCCCAGTTTCACTAGGAGACTATCTACAAGTTTTTGGAAGGTGGCGGGTGCATTTCGCAGCCTGAAAGGGAGTACATTCAATTTATACAGCCCTACATGGGTGATGAAGGCTGACCTTTCCTTGGCGGATTCATCTAGTGGTACTTGCCAGTACCCCTTGGTTAAGTCTGAGGTAGAGATGAACTGGGCACGTCCCAGTTTCTTCAATAGCTTATCTGTGCTTGGCATTGGATAGTTGTCTGGGCGAGTCACAGCATTTAGCTTACAGTAGTCCACACAAAAGCGTATTTCCCCATCTGGTTTGGGAACTAGAACCACTGGAGATGCCCATGCACTGTTAGAGGGGCAGATTACACCCATTTGTAGCATGTCCTGGATCTTCCGTTTTATAGCAGTTTTGGCTTGAGGAGACACCCTGTAAGGTTGGGCTTTAATTGGGCAAGCATTACCTGTGTCAATGGAGTGGTATTCCTTTTTGGTCCATCCTGGAGTGGCAAGGAACATTGGTACAAAGCTATTGCACAGCTCCTTGATCTGCTGTCACTGCATATGTCCAAGGGCATGGAGAGGTTCACCTCTTCCACACCACCATCACTTTTTCCTTTGTAGTAGACACCTTCAGGCCATTCAGCATCATCTCCTCCCTGGGCTGTAAACTGACAAACCTTTAATTCTCTGGAATAAAAGGGCTTTAGAGAATTAACATGGTACACTTTAGGTTTGAGGTGGGGGATGCTATGAGATAGTTAACAGCTGCCAGGCGCTCTTGAACTGTGAATGGCCCTTCCCACAACGCTTCCATTTTATGGGCCTAGAGCGCAGTAGTATAGCTGGTGGGGAGCAGGGGAGTGGCCGCTTCCTCTGAGCACATTATCCAAAAGTGGCGCCTTAGGTGCCAACTCCGTGGGTGCTCCGGGGCTGGAGCACCCATGGGGAAAATTTGGTGGGTACAGCCCCACCCCCCAGCCCGAGCTCATCTCCACTTCCTCCTCTAAACGCTCTGCCCCGCTTCTCTCCCTCCCCATCCTACTTCCCGTGAATCAGCTGTTCATGTGGGAAGCCTGGGAGGGCGGAGAAGCAAGCAGTGGCTTCGCGCTCAGGCCCAGCGAGGCAGAGACGGAGCCGAGGTGATCTGGGGCGGGGGGGCTGCCTGCACTGCAGCAGGTAACCCGGCGGCGGGTGCGCAGGGGAACTGCTTCCTGCCTCAGCTCATGTACCTCCCCTCCTCCTCTGCCTCCCTGGGCCTGAGCGTGAAGCCGCCACTTGCTTCTGAGCCCTCCCAGGCTTCCTGCGCCGATTAGTGGGAAGCAGGGGGCTGTGAGCTCAGCCTGACCCGGTGCTTCAGGCGCTGCATGGCGGTGGCGTGGCCCAGCTCCAGCATAGTCTCGCGGCTGTAGCGCCACCAGCCACCTCCAGGCAGCACGGTAAGGGGGCAGGGGGGGGGGGGGGGGGGATTGAATGGGGGCAGAGGTGCTGGGGGAGCAGTCAGGAAGGGGCGGGGCAGCAGGGGACAGTCAGGGGCAGGAGTTCCGGGAGTTGTCAGGGAACAGGGAGAAGGGGTGGTTGGATGGGGCAGGGGTCCTGGGAGGGCCGTCAGGAATGAGAGGAGGGGTTGGATGGGCTGGCAGGGGGCAGTTAGGGGATAGGGAAGGGGGGTGGATGGGGAAGGGGTCCCGGGGGGGGCAAGGAATGCAGGGGGTTGGATAATTGACAATGCAGCTGCAGGAGAGCACGATCTGTGTACCTGTGCGGGAGAGCTCGCTCTGCTGTACTGCTGGGGAACTCAGCCTGTACATGGAACTGCCTGGAGGGGAGTGGTCATGGGGACAGTCCCACCCCTGCAATCGCACTCACTGGCAGCTGCCTCCCTGGCTGGACTCCAAGGACTGGTAGCAGGAGTGGGGCTGTGTGGCCCCCAAGCAGAGAGATGGGTGAGCTCTGTCCACCAAGATGAACCCTGGGTCTGCTGAGTCAGCCCTTAGCCTATAGCAGTGGTTCTCAAGCTTTTGTGCTGGTGACCCCTTTCACATAGCAAGCCCCCCTTATAAATTAAAAATGCTTTTTAATATATTTAACACTATTATAAATGCTGGATGCAAAGCAGGGTTTTGGGTGGAGGCTAACCAGGGCCGGCTCTGGCTTTTTTGTCGCCCCAAGCAAAAAAACACCTGCGGGCCGGCCGGAGCAATGAAGGGTCAGCCGGGGGGAGGATGAACAAACCACGCTGCCTGCCGGGAGGGCTCTGTGCCGTTCCGGTGGGCGGGCTGGGAAGGACGCCGGCTGCTCTGCCGCGCTTGCTACAGACCTGTCACCGCTTCCAGTAGGGCGCTCCTCTCCTTTGCACTGCTGCCCCCTACAGAGCGGCCGGAGCAGAGAACCAAAAAGAAAAAAGAAAAAAAACCTGCGGGGGCGGCCGAAGCAGCGAATGCCGCCCCTTGGAATCTGCCACCCCAAGCATGAGCTTGCTCGACTGGTGCCTGGAGCCGGCCCTGAGGCTAACAGATCACGACCCCCCATGTAGTAACCTTGTGACTCCCTGAGGGGTCCTGACCCCCAGTTTGAGAACCCCTGGCCTATAGCACCAGCTGGGCTCTTCTCAGTATGTGCTGGCCACATGGGCTGGAACCTTTGGCCACAGCTTTTATGTAGTACCTTTTTTTATTTACCTTCTTGCTTTTACCAGGCTGTGTGATCCGGAGGGGGGAGGCAGGAAAAGAGCTGAGGGCCCCCCTTTGTCACTGACATGGCAGTGCCACTCCATAGCAGCACCCTCCCCAGTCCCTCCTAGCCTGGGGCCCAGCAGAGACTGCTGAGTTTATGTAGCAGAAGGAGTTCCCCTGATGGAGCCCTTCCTCCCTTAGGCAGGGTAAGCCCAGCTTTGCAGGGGGCTAGGAGAGTTTGGGAAAGATGCTACTCTCCAGACCTTGTTAAGCCCCCCGCCCAGTTGGGAACTGGTGCCATCCCCAGACCCTGTTTCCTGGGTACTCTGTCATTCTGCATCTTGCTTTTTCCAGTCTCAGCTCTCTTCTCTGACTGCTGCAGAGATGCCCCACTGAGGGCATCACTGAGTTGCACTGTGCTGGGTGCTGTCTGCAGCCTGGTCTCTTGATAGGTTGGCTTTACTTTTGAAGGTGTTTTTTAAAATGTTTTCAAGCTGCCTCCCCCTCCCACAACACGCAGTGCCGGGGAGGGAAGGGAAGGGTTGGGCCCTCCCTGCTGCCTCAAGATATTTAAAAAAGCCTTTGGGGCCTTTATTTTTTGTCTACATTTGTTACCTTTAGAAACAGTCTGCTCTCCCCTGTTCTTACTGGAGGTCTCCTTGGAGGAGCAGAGAGTTGGGTGGGGTGGGGGGAGGGTATGGCTTCTACCTGCTGATGAGGGAGGGCATGCTGGGGCCTTGCACAGACCTCTTCCACCCTGAGTGTCTGGCAAAGCCTTGGGTTCTGCACCAATCTCTTCTTATCCAAAGGGCTGTGGCTCTTGCTCTCTGATGTCACAATTCTGCTAGACCCCAAGCCCTTCAGAATCCTCCAGCTCAGGATGGCTAGGCCCTTGCACCACTGTGGCTCCGTTTATATTTTTAGCACACTAGCTTGGTCAGTGCTAGCACAGGTATGTCTACACAAGCCAGAAATTACACCTCCCTTTTCCAGTGTAAACATACCCCAAATCATGGGGATACTTCCTTTCGTCCACCCTCTGTATATATGGGGAGGGGAATTATTGACCTTGTACATATGTAATGGTGTTTGTAAGACAGGGTATAATAATCACACTTCCAAATTGCAATGAACTGTGGAAAAGTTCCTGTTTGGTATGAGAGATGTTACTTATACCTAGATGCACTCCCCTTCCCCACCCCCAGCCCTATGCATGCAGGCTTGGGAATATCACTGCTGTAGTGTCAGCTTTTAAGACACTTTTCACATGCACCACTTCTAGTATTATGGTAAGTTAAAACAAGCTACAGTACATTGGGACATTAATACTCTATTACAGTCTTTGTATTAGCATATTAAAAGCAATAACACTTAACAGACCAGTATATCCAGGACATTACTAGCACACTTTTCCCCCACTGATACATAGTAGTTGTACTGTCATCTCCTACAGCTACTTACGTTGCAGCTTTTTTTGTTAAAACTAAATTGGGAAGAAAGACTGATTCAGAACTTGTTTAATGGTTACTTTATTGCCAAAGGGTGTAGTGGGGTGTAGGCTTGGAGGGAGGAAGGTTTCTATGGTGTAGGCAAGATCAGGTGTTTTATCCAAAACCAGAATATGAATGGTGCTGGTCTTCTTGGTGGCTGGCTGACCTTGAATTATTGTCAAAAGTTAGGTGTACTCTTCTCCTTCCTCACATTTTGGTTGAGGATTCCATTGATAAAGGGATTGGCCTCAAATACCTGGTTGCAGGACTCTTCCATGGTGTAGTTTTCATCTTGGGTGGCGTGGTTCTAATTATATTAAAGCATGTACTTTAGTCTTTGTAATTATCTGTTATAACTCTGTAGCTTTTTATGAAGGCGGGAGTAAAATAAAAGTAGCTGCAATAGTTCCAGTTAACTAAAACTGAAAATTTACATAATTTAAATCAGACTCCTAATCTTAATTTTTGCTTAATAAATAAGTCCATAAGAAAACTCTGTTGGGAAACTGCTACAGTTTACTTAGAAAGTGCACTTCTCCTATATAGGGCATAAGGATCCTATCTGTCTGAATACTGGCTGCTCTTTCTTTCTTTGATCTGCAGAGAGACATGCTCTTCAGATATCAGTTGTGGGTACAGGAGGGTTTCATTGCATCTTCTTTCTTGGCCCCAGTTACTGTTCTCCCTTCTTGTTGCATTGATAGTGGGTGGATGTGTCTTGCCTTTTTTTAAAAATCATATATGGTAGGGACAGTCTTGTCTTCCTCTCCTCTCCTGATGTCAGTGTAGATGCAGGCAGTGCAAAATATACTACAGTCATATAGTATGTCAAATGCAAAGCTGCATTTCTCTGATCTGAGGTTTGAAGAACAATGTGGAACTAGCTATTTTATGGGATGTCTAGATTTTATTCCTGTAGTAACAGAACTGGTGATAGGAAAGCAGGAGGAGGGCTTTTTGTGGTGGGGTGGGTGGGGGTGTGTGTGTGTGGCCTAAAATGGTTAAAAACCCTACATTTCAGTGCTCAGTGTTTCAAAAATGTTAGACTGCCAACCTGTGTCATAGAGATGTCTTTTGGTTTTTTTAAAAAAGCCCATGAATAAAGCTACTTTAAGGGAAATTACTGCTTTGTCCAACTCTGAAAAACTATGAGATCTTTGCTCACCAAGTTTCATAAAACTTGTATTTGTCATGTGTTTTTGGTGGCTTTAGTATTACTATCTATTATAAATAAAGTGCATTTCACTGATTTGATTTTTAAAATGAAATTAGTAACTGGAAAAAATGGCCAGTATTTTTTTTAAACCTGTGACAATTATAAACTACTGTATTCTGTCATTATACTTAGATATACTTAAGATTCTAGAAATTAAATCTAAAGTTCTCCTGTGAAATGCCAACTGTGCAAACCCTTGCGTGGCTGGATCATTCTTGTGTTTTTATTTTAAGTACAAATAAATATGTATAATAAATTTAAAAGTATGTAATTAGTAATTTGGTATGTCGGGTGGCGCCTTTTTTTGTGTGTTCACTCCCCCTGATGTTAGAACCTGGCTACACCACTGCTAGAGCGCCTTCAACACCATGACCTCATCCCCTACTGTAGTGAGGCGGACTTTCTTTCCCGGGTGGGAGGCATGGACGGGTCTGGCCCCGCCGCACGGGAGTCAGACTTGCGGGGGGGGGGGGGAAGTGTAGTGAGGCGGCCTGGTCCCCAGGCACCCCGGAGGACGAGAAGCCCAGCCAGAGGCCGGACTGGGCGGCGCTACGGGGCTCTGGGCCCGCCCCACAAAGGGTCAAGCACCGGCCCGGAAGTACAAAGGCGGGCCCTCCAGGCTCAGTAAGGCCCCAGCCGTCAGCAAAGCCGGACGTCCACGACCGAGCTCCCACTGGGGAGGCCGCAGAAGGCAGCGACCGACCCAGTCTCCCCCTCGCTCGCTACCAAGAGGAGGACTGGCCGAGCCTGCCCCGCTCCTGCTACCCGGAGGAGGACTGGCTGAGCCTGCCCTGCTCCCGCTACCCGGAGGAGGAGCTGAGCCTGACGGTGGCTGCCAACCCCGAGGACCTGCTGAGCCCACTCAAGCACACTTACCCTGAGGAGCCGATGGTGGTTGAACCCTCTGCCGAAACCACGACAACTCAGGTACTTGAGGAGGGGGAAGGTGGAAGTAGCCCAGGGGCAGCCGACCCTAGTCTGGCTGCAGCACTGTCAGAACTGATGTCAGTGTGTTGCGGCCTGGATCCCCACTGACATCAGTGAGTTTCTGCCGCTGCTAGGGCCCCAGGCTGGGACGCAGTGGAGTGGGAGGGCCTGCGTCCCCCCCGCCACCCTCTCCCTGGCCTGAGGAGGCCTTTAGACTTGAACTGCTGCTCAGCCCTGCCTGAGGGTCTGAGCCCTGTATCTGTGTTTGTGGCCCGCCCTGAGCCAGGGCTTTTTTTTTTTTTTTTTCCTGAGATATCACTAGCTTTATTCCACCACTCCAACCTCTTGGCTAGTTAAATGTCTGTAGCATTTACATTTATATAATACAGAGGGAAAATGTGGTATACATATAATACAAGGGAGTCGGAATAAAATTCACTTCTACTCATGTCTAGTAACCAGTTCTGCATTGCTCAGCTGAGTGTAAATTATGAAGTTATCCCTAATTCACAACAACAAGCTGTTCATTTCTATTGCCCATAGCGTGAGTCTCAATGTATATACATATGCACCACACCAGATAGGAACCGCCTTGAGGTCATTCCTACAACAGAAACAGCAACTATAGATTTAACAAAAGGTTAACTGTACTGTTGCTCTGTGGACATGTCCCCCTGATCCCAGTATGGTACAGTACACACATGCATACACCCCCATAAAGCATGCTAGCCACTCTACTGCTTATAGATTAGAACGTCAGAAACCCAACTAACACAGACAAAACAGATTCAGAAATAATCAGACACTTTTAGAGAGAAAAACACAACATTTCTTTGAAAAAACTTTCAAGGTATATGTACATGATTCTTATGACTTCTGTGGGAGTAACAAGTGCTAAGAGCAAACAGAAACTAATCTGAGTAGAGGAAAGGTGAGAAGTTTCTTTTCAAAATATATATGGACTCTATACCCACTCTTTTCAGAACATGGACATACATACTCTCCATCTTCCCCTCAACGTGAGACACTGTACACAGAGAGCACGCATGTGCAACTGGTAAGTTGAAAGTAGGGTCTGTATGTTCATTCCTATGGTAGATCATTGGAAGACTGGATTTCCAGTCAACATGAGAGTTTTCTTACTTCTGCTGGTACTAAGGGGAAGTAGTAAATGCGGGCACCATTAGTTCTAGTCAGTTGAAAACAGATCACCAGCAAATGGCAAAGGTGCCAGGCCTCCTGTTACATTGGGCAGCAGCGACAGATCTGGAAGGCTCTGATGTGAGATTTCAACTCCTTGCGGACCTGGGTTACCCAAGCAAGCTTCTGTTTATACTCTTCTAACTTTTTCTCTTTCTCTGTCAGTACATCCTTCTGGTTCTGGGTGTACTCAATCAGCATGCGTGCCAGCTGGCATCAGTCTTCCAACTCTGCTGCCAGCCGCCCATTATACTCCACTAATAACAAACATGCTTCATCCACCGTTTTCGAAAGACATTCTGCTGCCTCTTTGTCTGTAATTTTCTCCAGCAGAGACACATCTTGAACTTCCTGTGGTAGTGAGGCAATTTTTTGCCGCACTGTGGCATCTCCTGATGCTGCATTTTCCAGGTCCTGCAAGGCTTTGATCAAGTCCTCAGTCAGTAATGGCCCAGTGCTGGGGTCCTGAGGCGAGTAGCTCCCAGGGTAATCCTCATCTTCTTCCTCTTGTATCTGCTGAAATGTCCGCTTCAAGGACTTTTTCTCCTCTGTAACTTTTGGTGGAGGGCTACTGGTGTCCTCCATAGAAAGTTTCAGCTGTTGTATGAACTCGCTGCCATACACGCTCCTTTCTTGCCAGATATTAAGCAATCGTTCCAAGGGGGTTTTGCAGCCTTCATCTGCCTCTCTGGCAACATGAGAAAAAGCATCCACAAGAACAGATTCAAACTCCCTTGTGAATTCAGGACCCTTCCTTGTACTGTTCTGGATGACATCGTTCACCAAATATAAAAATGTAAGCTTCCTACTTGATTTTGCTTTGCGGAGCTCCCGGTGCCACACGGAGACGATGGGTCCAGCGTGCTTGCGGTGGTGGATGAGCCACAGCGACAGGGTCTGGATGCTCTGCTGGGAGTTGCTCAGCTCCGAGAGCTTCTTCTCCAGGGCTGACACCGAGAAGGAGGACATGGCGCTGCCCGGCCCGGCCCCGGGGCCTGCTCAGCCCGGGGGAGGGGGCATGGCGGGGCCTCACCAACAACAAACTGCCACCGCTTGGGCTTTATAGACTTACAGACTTGAACTGCTGCTCAGCCCTGCCTGAGGGTCTGAGCCCTGTACCTGTGTGTGTGCCCCGCCCTGAGCCAGGGCTTGGGCTTTATAGACTCACAGACTGTACTACTCGTGTGTAGTGAGGCGGCCTGGTTCCCAGGCGCTCAGAGGGCGAAGAGCGACCCCTTGCCTGACAGGGGAACCCTTACACGTGGCACCTGACCAGGGACCCTTGCCCAGAAATGTGGGCATGGGCCCTTGACCCCTCTAAGAGGGGACCTGTGGGAGAGCGAACCCCCCCCCGAGACATGGATCTGTCTCAGCTCTTCGCCTTCCTGACCGAAAGCGACAGCAGAAAGAAAGACTTCCAGGAGCGACAGCAGGCGGCCCAGCTCCAGCAACAGCAAGAGCAGCAGGCCGCCCAGCTCCAGCAATAGCAAAAGCTGGTTGAACAGCTAGGAGCTCAGCAGCACCAGCTAGTGCAAGACCTGGCCACACAGCATCAGGACTTCCAGAGGGAATGCCTCCAACAGTTCGCCGCGGCGCTGTCCCGACCCGTGGAGCCCCAGCCGGGGGGCTCCAAGGGGACCCCCGCGGCCAAACCCACCAATCCAGCTGACCAAGATGAGTCCCAGCGACGACCCAGAAGCCTTCCTGGTAACATTTGAGTGGGTAGCCATCGTCGTGGGGTGGGCCCCGCACTAGTGGACTTCCCTCTTGGCCCCGTACTTGACGGGGACCGCCCAGACGGTCTATCGGGGCCTGTCTATGGAGACCGCCCAAGATTACCGCCAAGTAAAGGTGGCAATTCTGGATGCCCTGGATGTGAGCCCGGAGACCTTCCGCCAGCGGTTTAGGAGCCTGACCTACCCCACTGGGGCCCGGCCCCGGATGGTGGCCCAGGAACTAAGGGAGACGTGTAAGTGGTGGCTGCAACCCGAGACCCGAACGCCGGAGGAGCTCACGGAGCAAATCGTGTTGGAGCAGTTTCTCCATATACTCCTGCCGCGGGGAAAGGCCTGGGTCCTCCGCCATCGACCCTCGACGCTGGCGGCTGCCATCACCTTGATGGAGAATTTTCTGACAGCGGAGACGTCAGTGGGTCCGACCCCCCAAGTCACCACCTCTGGGGTGGGTTGCCCCAACCCCGAGAGGAGGACCCCCCTTCCCCGGGCTGACTCCCAAGGTTCTGCCCAGGGGCCCGAGCCCCAATGCCAACCCACGGAGGCCGCAAGGCGACCAGCGCCCACCCCGCCTCCCATAGCATGGGAGGCCACCCGGGGCTCTCCCGGGGGGGCCGCAGGAATATGTCCCCAGCCGGGTCGAGCTGACCTGGGACCCTGTTTCTCCTATGGGGAGTATGGGCACCTATACCAGGACTGTCCAACGATGGAGTGCCACTTCGGCCAGGTTTGCTCCGGGGAAGCCCACGCCCGACATCCCCGTGCCGCCAAAATTATGGTGCCCGTGGTCCTGGAAGGGTCCCCAACGGTGGCTCTCATTGATTCCGGCTGCGGCCAGACGCTGGTCCGCCACAGCTTGGGGCCCCGGGCTGACCCCCACCTGTGGATGATCAGACTGCAGTGCATCCACGGGGATGTTCGGCCGTACCCCAGTGCTCGGGCCCAATTAACAGTAGAAGGAGTCACTCGACCAATGGAAGTGGGCCTTGCACCGCGCCTGGTGTATCCGGTGATCCTGGGCCGGGACTGGCCCGAGTTTGCAGAAGTCCTCCGCTGCTGCACTGGGGAACGCCCAAGGGTCACGCCAGCCTGGGGAGGAGAGCCCCCGGAAGCCAGGACGGGCCAAGGGGAAACGCCCGACCCCCCCGAGCGAATGAACGAGTCAGAGGACTCTCCCTTGGAGGCACTGGAGGGGCCCCCGCTTCAGACAGACTTCTGTCGCGACCAGCAGGCCGACTCCAGTCTCAAGCGGGCGTATGAACAGGTGGCTGCTGTCGATGGCACCATCATAGATCCTCACCAGGCCGCCCAGTGGCCCCACTTCGAGTTACGGCAGGAACGCCTGTACCGGGTCGAGAAGGACTCCCATACAGGGGAGCTTCAGACCCAACTCCTTGTGCCTCAGTGTCATCGGTGAGCCATCATGAAGCTAGCCCATTACATCCAGGCGGCTGGACACCTCGGCCACGAGAAGACTTTGTCCCAGATTCTGACGTGCTTCTTTTGGCCCGGCGTACATCAGGAGGTGAGGACTTACTGCAGGTCCTGCCCCGACTGCCAGTTGGTTGTGCTGGTCCAGACCCCTAAGGCGCCCTTGGTACCTATGCCATTAATCGAGACCCCCTTCGAGCGGGTGGCCATGGACCTGGTGGGCCCGCTCCCCAAAAGCGCCGCAGGATTCCAGTATATACTGGTCCTGCTGGACTACGCTACCCGGTTCCCCGAGGCCGTACCCCTCTGGACTATCACGGCCCGTAGCATCGCCGGCGAGCTCGTGAAAATCTTTGCCCGTGTCGGTTTGCCCCGAGAAATCCTTACGGACCAGGGCACCAACTTCACCGCTCGGCTATTACGGCAGGTGTGTGAGGTCTTGGGGATCAAGTAGCTGCGTCCGTCCGTTTACCATCTTCAGACCGATGGGCTGGTCGAATGATTTAATCGGACTCTTAAGAGCATGTTACATAAGTTTTCCCCAGACGACCTCCGCTGCTGGGACCAGTTACTACCACTGCTGCTCCTGGCGATCCGGGAGGTCCCGCAGTCCTCCACGAAGTTCTTCCCGTTCGAGTTACTATACGGCTGACGGCCCCGAGGCCTCTTGGACCTAATGCGAGAGACATGGGAGCAAGCCCCGTCCCCCACCCAGGGCCTCTTGAAATATGTCCTGCAACTTCAGGAGCGCCTGGCACAGGCTGGGGCCCTGGCCTGCGAGAACTTGAAAGACTCCCAAGAGACTCAGGCTCAGGCCTACAACCGCGGGGTGCAGACTCGCGGCTACCAACCCGGGGACCGGGTTGTACTCCTCCTCCCATCTAGCGAATCAAAGATTCTGGCCTGGTGGTAAGGACCTAACGAGGTGATCCGGCAGGTCGGGCCTGTCACATATGAGATCTACCAGCCCGACCGGCGCAAAAAGAAACAACGCTACCACGTGAACCTTCTAAAACCGTGGCGAGAGCGAGAACGGCTGTTGATTAATCCCTACCCGCCGGACCCTGAGCTGGGGCCCCAGGTAACAGATCCGGTGGACCCCGAAGGCCCCCAGCTTGGACCGATACCGACGACGGAACAACTCAAACAGACCCGGTCTCTCCTACTGGTGTTCCCCCGCACCTCCACAACACACCCGGGGTGCACCACCCTCGTCCAGCACACCATTCAGACGGAGCTGGGGGTGGTGGTCCGAGGGGCGACCAGGCCTTTGCAGGGGTGAGCTGGAGCCGGTTCGCATGAACCAGTTGTTAAATTTAGAAGCGGTTTTAGAACCTCTTGTTAACTGGCTTCCCTGCGAGGGAAGCTTTGATGGGCTCTGGCTGTGAAGGGTGTAATTCCTCCTCCCGGCCACCAGGGGCTGCCGTGCTGCGCTGCAGAAGGCATGTGAGCTGCCTCCTGGCCCTGTTGCTGCTGCTGCTTCTCGGACCTCTGGCCTTGGGGCTCCCGCTGCTGCCTGGTGGGTCCCCGGCTGCGTCTTGCTGCTCGGGCTGCTCCCAGCTGCTCCCCCCGTGTGAGTGTCTGCACCCCTCCCCCGCTCCCCCTGCCTGCATCCCCCCACCGCAGCCAGCCTCTGTCACCCTGCACCCCCTGCCCCCCCATTGCACCCCCTGCCCGCAGCCAGCCCGTCTGCACCCCCTGCCACTCCCCATTGCACTCCCTGCCTGCCCCCAGCCCCCTGCCCTGCCACCCCCCATTGCACCCCCTGCCCGCAGCCAGCCCCTGTCACCCTGCCCCCAGCCCCCTGTCTGCACCTCCTGCCCGCAGCCACCCCCCATTGCAGCCCCTGCCTGCAGCCACCTCCTGCTCCCAGCCGTTCTCCCTGTGTGAGTGTCTCCCCCTCAGCTCCCCCCCTGCCCACAGCTGCCCCCTGCCACCCTCCCCCCCCGCCCACAGCCAGCCCCTGTCTGCACCCCCTGGCCAGAGCCAGCCCCTGCCATCCGTCCTGCCACATCCCCTGCCACCCTGCCACAGCCCCTGCCACTCTCCCCCGCCCGCAGCCAGCCCTTGCCAACCCCCCCGCCATTCGTCCTGCCCACAGCCACCTCCTCCCTGCCCTCCCCCGCCCAGAGCCACCCCCCTGCCTGCACTCCCTGTCCACAGCCAGCCTCTGCCATCCCTCCTGCCCCCGCCCCGCCATCCCTCCTGCCCCCTGCCACAGCCCCTGCCACCCCCCTTGCCCCCTGCCACAGTCTCTACCTGCAGCCAGCCTCTGCCACCCCTCCGGCTCTGCCCGCAGCCCCTGTCCGCAGCCAGCCCCTGCCCACAGCCCCTGCCACCCCCCCTTTCCCCGCCACAGCCTGTCTGCACCACCTGCCCACAGCCAGCCCATCTGCACCACCTGCCCACAGCCAACTCCTGTTGCGGCCAGCCCGTGTCACACTCCCTGCCTCCAGCTAGCCCTGCCCCACGCCCCTGTCTGCAGCCAGCCCCATGTCCACTGGTGCCCTGCAATTCTCAGGGCACTAATCCTGCACACCTGCTTCAATGGGGGGGGGGGCAGGGAGCAGCTGGGACCCACACACGTGCACACCCTAGGGTGACCAGACAGCAAGTGTGAAAAATCAGGACAGGGGTAAGGGGTAATAGGAGCCGATATAAGAAAAAGACCCCAAAATTGAGACTGTCCCTATAAAATTGGGACATCTGGTCACCCTAGCACACCCCAAGGGAGTGGCGGGGACCCACACATGTGAAATGGAGCTCATTTCTAATTCAGGCCCATCTTTTTAAAAAAGAACTTTAGGTAGGGTTAACATACATCTGTATTTTCCCAGAGATGTCAGGCTTTTAGGTTCTTAAATTGCTGTCTCGGTGGTAAATTTTAAAAATTCCTCCCGGAAAAATACGGACGTATGATAACCCTATTGGTACAAAAAATACATACTGTGGCACATCCCTTAAATCAGAACTTTTTATAGGGAACTGGTTGTTAAGATTTTAGCAGCTCATCACTGGGCCTTTGCCCTACCACATGCGGCAAGTTGTCGAAGAAGAGGTACGGGCCATGCTGGACTTGGGGGTCATCGAGCCGGCACAGAGCGAATGGCGCAGCCCAGTAGTCCTAGTACCCAAGCCGGATGGCACTCGACGGTTTTGCATCGACTTCAGATGCATCAACGCCATCTCGAAGTTCGACGCCTACCCGATGCCCCAAGAAGATGAGTTGCTCGGCCGGTTGGGAGAGGCCCGGTACATCACTACTCTTGATCTGAGCAAGGGGTATTGGCAGATTCCCCTCGAGCCAGGCTCCAGGGAGAAGACCGCTTTCACCACCCCTACGGGCCTGTATCAATTCACCCGGATGCCCTTCGGCCTCCATGGGGCCCCGGCTACGTTTCAGTGGCTGATGGACCGCCTCCTCCTCCCCCATCAGGACTACGCCGCCGCATACCTGGACGATGTGGTCATTTATAGCCACCAATGGGAGGACCACCTTGAGCGGGTGGCCGCAGTCCTGAGGTCCCTGCGGGCTGCCGGGTTGACCACCAACCCGAAGAAGTGTCGTATTGGTTGGCAAGAAACGACCTACCTGGGGTATACCGTCGGGAATGGACTAGTAAAACCCCTCGTAGGGAAGGTTCAGGCTATTGCAACCTGCCCCCCACCAGCCACGAAGTGCCAGGTACGCCAGTTCCTGGGGCTGGCCGGCTATTATCGGCAGTTCATCCCTCAGTTCGCGGCCATCGCGGCCCCCTTGACTGGATTGCTGGCCAAGGACAGTCCACGACAGATACGATGGACGGAGAGTGCAACGCGGCATTCCAGACACTCAAGGCAAGCCTCTGCCGCGAACCCATCCTCTACAGCCCTGATTTTGACCGGGTCTTCATCCTCCAGATGGACACCTCGGAGGTGGGACTCGGCGCGGTCCTCTCCCAAGAGGTCGATGAGGAAGAACACCCGGTCATATATATCAGCAGAAAGCTGTTCCCCAGGAAGAACTACGCGGTGGTGGAGAAAGAGGCCCTCACTGTAAAATGGGCATGCGATGCCTTACGGTATTATCTCCTCGGAGCCCCTTTCATGCTTGTTACGGACCATGCCGCGCTCCAATGTTTGGCCCGAATGAAAGACCATAACATGAGGCTGCAGAGGTGGTACCTAGCGCTACAGCCTTACGCCTTTACGGTCCACCACAGGGCCGGGAAAGACCACGCAAATGCGGACTTTCTTTCCCGGGTGGGAGGCATGGACAGGTCCGGCCCCACCGCACGGGAGCCAGACTTGCATAGGGTGGGGGGTGTAGTGAGGCGGCCTGGTCCCCAGGCGCCTCAGAGGACGAGGAGCCCAGCCAGAGGCCGGACTGGGCAGAGCTACGGGGCTCTGGGCTTGCCCCACAAAGGGTCAAGCACCGGCCTGGAAATACAAAGGCGGGCCCTCTGGGCTCAGTAAGGCCCCAGCCATCAGCAAGGCTGGACATCCACGACCAAGCTCCCGCTGGGGAGGCCGCAGAAGGCAGCGGACGACCCAGCCTCCCCCTCGCTCGCTACCCGGAGGACTGGCCGAGCCTGCCCCGCTCCCGCTCCCCGGAGGAGGACTGGCCGACCCCGCCCTGCTCCCGCTACCCGGAGGAGGAGCCGAGCCTGACGGTGGCCGCCAACCCCGAGGATCCGCTGAGCCCACCCGAGCACATTTATCCTGAGGAGCCGATGGTGGTTGAACCCTCTGCCGAAACCACGACAACTCAGGTACTTGAGGAGGGGGAAGGCGGAAGTAGCCCGGGGGCAGCCAACCCCAGTCTGGCTGCAGCACTGCCAGAACCGATGTCAGTGTGTTGCAGCCTGGATCCCCACTGACAGCAGCAAGTTTCTGCTGCTGCTAGGGCCCCGGGCTGGGACGCAGTGGAGTGGGAGGGCCTGCGTCCCCCCCGCCACCCTTCCGGGGTGGCAGACATCCCCCTCTCCCTGGCCCGAGGAGGCCTTTAGACTTGAACTGCTGCTCAGCCCTGCCTGAGGGTCTGAGCCCTGTGCCTGTGTTTGTGCCCCGCCCTGAGCCAGGGCTTGGGCTTTGTAGATTCATAGACTGTACTACTCGTGTGTAGTGAGGCGGCCAGAGGGCGAAGAGCGACCCCTCGCCCGACAGGGGAACCCTTACACCTACTTTGAAGGAACGTTCGCTGGCATGTTTATTATACCAGGCTTTTTTCTCTTCCTGAGCATCTTTTAGGTTTTCTCTAGCAAGGGCTAAAGAGGGTCGGAGGGTGTTTTGGAGGTTGTTTATGAAGTCCAGAATGTTAGTTCCTGGAGAAGGCATATACCCCTCCCATTGCTGCTTCACCAACTGTAATGGCCTCTTCACCTCACGGCCATACACAAGTTCAAATGGTGAAAACCCTAAACTGGCATGTGGTACAACCCTGTAGGCAAAGAGCAACCACTAGTTGTCCATTCCATCCCCACTCTAAACTCTGGGGTATAAATGTGGGGACCCGCATAAAAGACCTCCTAAGCTTATATTTCACCAGCTTAGGTTAAAAACGTTTCCAAGCCACAAATCCTTCCTTGTCCTTGATTCGGTACTGCTGCCACCACCAAGTAAGTTAAACAAAAATTTAGGAAAAGAACCACTTGAAGTTCCTGTTTCCCCAAAATATCCCTTCACCCCTTTTCCTGGAAAGGCTTAAAAATAATATACCAAGCAAATAGGTTAACAAGGTAAGCACAAAGCAAACCCTTGGGTTTTTAGAACACTAAAAACCAATCAAATTCTTAAAAAATCAAAACTTCATTATAAAAAAAAGTTAAAAAAGCACCTCTGTAAAATCAAAATAAAAAGTAATTTTACAGGGTAATAATTCAAAACACACAAAATTCCCCTCTAGGCAAAACTTTAAAGTTACAAAAAAACAAAAATAAACCTTCCTCTTAGCATAAAAACAATTCATAAGCTAAAACAAAACATAATTTACACGTTTCCTTCCTATTACTTACAATTTGTAATCTTAAATCCTTAGTTCAGGTATGGCTTTAAAAATGTATTTTCCCTGCCCTAATTCCTCACTAACCCCCCCAAAACACAAAGAAACACAAAACAAAAACCTTCCCCCACAATTTAAAAGTATCTTTTCCCTCATTGGTCCTTTTGGTCAGGTGCCAACCAAGTTATTTAAGCTTCTTAACCCTTTACAGGTAAAGGAGGAATTTTATGCTACCCTTAACTGTATGTTTATAACAGCCACCGTTACCATTACTTGTTCATTCCAAGGACAGATGCTTTTCTTGTCTAACATGCTGCTACCTGCTGGAGCTAGCTCTTCCATAACATTTCCTATCTGTGCACCAGCAGCAGTGCAGCTCCACTGGGCGATAACACTACTGGCAGCGGACAAGCTGGTTGTGGCCAGTGGCAGTTTTACCATGTTGTCTAGATTTGCCCTAAGCAGGGTTGGTTGGCATGGCAGTTAAAAACACTAACACTCCCTTTAGTGCTACCACTGGTGAATACAAAGAAGGGAAATGTTCAGGAGGAAAGGCTGTCGTAGACACCCCAAGCACAGTTTCTGAAACACTGTTGCCTGCAGTACTCTAGGACTTTAGTCACTTTCAGTGCTGGGTTGGGGGGACAACCGCTGAAAGCATTTGCAGCAGGGCTTCAATTTCCTAGTCTGGATTAGGTATAGACACCGAAGAAAAACATGCTTTCCTATCATTTCTTCTGTCCATACAAGTTAGGAGAAATCACATAACATTCTGTGGTCACATGGTTGGGTTATTTTTTTTTTCTACATTTCATTTAGACAAGGACTAAAGGAGGGAAGCAGTGTAGCTTAGCAGATAGACTAAAACCTCAGGAGATATGCCGGGTTGGCCACTGGCCTGCTGGGTGACCCCAGGGAAGTCATAGCATCGCTCTGTGCCTCAGTTTTCCCAGCTGTAAAATGGGGATAATGATGCTCCTTTGTAAAATACTTTGAGATCTACTGATGAAAAGCACTAGATAAGAGCCAGAGATTAGTATTATAAAGGGAAGATCTCTTTAAAAACTCTTGCCAGGGAAGGGGATGGAGGTTGCATACATTCCATTGCTGTACATCTGGAAGCCACACTACCAATCCCCACACTACCCTAGTGGAGAGAGTAGGTTGTGAGGCAGTTGTCTGGGGATGTCTTAGGACTGGATTTAGCACTTTCCTGCTAGTTGTGTAACCAGAGGCTTTGGTATTAAACAGCACCTCCCCTCCCAGCCCATCTACAATGCTCCTGACAGTGTCTTCAAGCTGGCTGCAATGGCAGGATGTCATTGTTGTCAGGGCACGGAGCACGTGTGGTTTGGCTCTTTGGGAAGCTCATGTGTCTGAATGTTGTTCTGATTTTCAGTTAATTGGGCAGCTTATTTAGCTTGAATCCCAGAAATCTCAGGGCTGGAGGATGAGTGCATGAGAACAGGAGTACTTGTGGCACCTTAGGGTAGCCCACGAAAGCTTATGCTCAAATAAATGTGTTAGTCTCTAAGGTGCCACAAGTACTCCTGTTCTTTTTGCAGATACAGACTAACTCGGCTGCTACTCTGAAACCTGTCAGAGTGCATGAGAAATTCAGTAGCCTCTGATCTGATGACTTCAGAGGGGAGAGAGTCAGCACCAGTCCAGTGCTTCCCCCAAAGCACTCCCTTATCACTTCTTGTTCTCTCCTTGTTATTTCTGCCCCCCGGAGGATCTGGAGAAGGAGAGAAGCCAGCTGCTGACTCAGGCAATTGTGGCAGAAGAGCAGGTGCTGGAGCTGCAGGAATATGTAGATAAGCATCTTGCAAGGTGAGATGGGGATCCCTTCATCTGTCCCTTGCCCCATGCACAAGACTTACTTCCAGGGCTGGTGAATACTGTTATAACTGCTGCCTTCCGACAGTGCAGCCCAGCTAATGTTTTTGAAAGTGAATCCAGCCATGAGAGCAGCTGGCTGTATCAGTAGCTCAGCATGATCAAGGGAGTTTGCATCTGTCCTTTCCAAGGACATAATATTTCCTTCCTTTGGGCTACAACCTACCCTAGGGATGATGAAAACTGCGTAGGAGGCTAAGGAGGGGGTGAGTGGGGATGACTGTCTAGAATTCAAAGCCTTTCCACTTTGCAACTCCTTTAACATATCAGCTGTCAACCACTGATTCATCACAGCCACAGCAAGGGAGAAAAGCTGCTAGTGCTGCCACCACCAGGAGGCGCTATTACACTGAGTTTGTACAACTGCAACTAATTGCTCTTAAAATCAGAGGACCAAAATCATGCCTGATGTAACTCCCAGGCTTGTTGCTGATGGAATCCCTTGGCTGAGTTCCTAGGTATCAGTTCAGCGTCAGGACAAATCTAGCATTACCCTTAGCTGTAGTTTTCCCCCTGGCTGGATAGTGTTTAGGAACTTGGCTTCAGTCTCACCTTGGCTTTACAATCTCAGTCCTCAGCAGTGTTCTTATGACCACAACTGATGCAAGGTTGACATTGCTTTTCTTTGTAACCTATGTTTCTTTCAGGTACAAGCAGGAGATCCTGAGGTTAAGGAAACTTGTAGGGAGTGAGGCACCCAGAGCATTCAGTGCTGGGGCTTCTGATCTTCACTTAATACAGAGATCCAAAAGGACCACCAGTCATGAACTGTAGCTTTTGCCATGGCCCTGACAAGCAGCAGTCATTAGTTAATCATAGAAAAGACAAGGATGTAAAACTGAGTGGCTGCCTGGCTGTAATATTCAGTGCTCTGTCACACCAAGAGATAATCCACTCCAGCAAGTGCTCTTCATACTGGGGCCCTCTTACTAGAGGACTAGGACTTGCTGGGAAGGAAATCAGCAGTATACATTTGACCCTACAGAGGTAAATAAATTTACTAAAATCAGATCAAAATTCAGTGCTTTGTTCCCCCTTTATCTTGTTTTGTGAGGCTTCCCTCCCTCCAGCAGGCCATAAAGATTTCCCTTTCATTGCAGAAATGCTCAGTAGCTGCAGAGCACCATTGCTGGTACCTCAGGGTGGTGCAGCACCACAGTGAGTCAAACCATCACCAAAACTTTAGTCTACTGCAGAGCTGGTGGACTCAGCTTACTATGCACCTGAATTAACAGGTTCCCTTCACCTTCTGCTAGTCAGTTGCCTTTAGCATTGTAACAGCTGCAAAGTGCTGTGCTTCACCGGTACTAACTCCCACCACCTTGCCCCTGTCTGAGCTGGAGAGGAGTAGAGGTAGGGTTCAGGTTAGGATTTGAGCTCAGCTGCTCTTATGCACAGGGCACTGAGGAGACTTTACAGCTCTGCACGCATGGTGAATTGTTCCATGGAGAAGGACCTGCTGGGTGGTGATTGTGAGGAGGACCTACAGGGAACTGATTATCAGGGAGAAAAAGAGAGACCTGGAGAAGCTGCATTACTGAGCCTTCCTCCCAGGGAATTCTGAACACAGTCCAGAATGGCTCTGTTTATAGTGAGGGGCGGGCACCACCCCAGCCCTGCCAGAAGGATGAACTGAGTCCTGCAGCCCTTTTATTGTTAGAAAATTAATTGCAAATAAATTAAGAGAAATGAGTTATTTTAAACAAGAATCAAAGATTCAGTTCTTCAGTCCTGTGACAGTTCTTTGGGGATTTCCAGCCCAATTCCCCAGTTCAGAGGCTATCCAGGATTCTGGTTCTAGGGAAGCCAGAGCATGTGGGGTAAAGTCAGACAAATCATCACCCCTCCCTGCTCATCGCAACCCCCTCCTCCCCCATGCTTGCTGGGCTATTCAGCTGAGCTGTCACACTATGGCAGCATTTGCCCTCCAGCGCAGTTCTGAGGGGCTAAAAAAGCGCACACAGCGGCAGAGGCTCCAACGCTATTGTCCAAGCTATAAACCCCAGCTGTAGCTGAGCTCTTGACTCATTCTGGGCATCCCTCAGGTTTGTTCTGCCCTGTTTGCCGTACAGTCTTGATGTCATAGGCCCAGCTTCTGTTTATACCCTCTCCAACACTGGTAGTTGGCATCCAGGTGGGAAAGGGGAAGCGTCCAGCCACCACCCGGGCCTCGTCTGGCAGTTCTGCAAGCAGCTTTGTTTCTAGGAGAGGTAGCTAATGGGGAGGAGGAAGGGGAAGCTGTTACTCACAATCACTGGTATCACAAGGAGGGGAAAAAGTTATGTGTTCTAGAGACTTTTTGCAGGTTTGCCATTGGTTAGCAGAATTGTCATTTTGATTATTGATATTGAAGTAGCATCCAGTGGCCCCAGTCAGGATCCGTACCCCATTATGGTGAGCACGGTACAAACGCATTTATAGATGAAGCCCCTGCCCTGGAGAACTTACAATCCAGGACACATTAATTGAGCTTGGCTTATATGTTCAAAAATTAATTTGATCTCAACAGTAAACCATAAGAGGGCTGGCTCCATGGAGATAAGTAAACACCCAAACCAAGCCAAGGACACCAATGCCAGCAAGATCTACAGTACAGACCCATTTACGCACGGATGTCAGGAGTCAAGCCATCACGGCCACATGTTAACAGACCACGGGTTAAGAGGGCCATGCTGAAATATCTTCACACACACCCACACACCCACCACAGCGTCCCAAATACTGCAGGCCTATCTGTTAACGGCGCTTTGCAGGAATATAAATTCAAATGTGTAATCTAATAATAATGTTTATTACTACACAGAGGTGAAAGAAATTCAGGACACTTACTGGTTCAGGGCGGCTCTGGCCCCCGGAAAGGGCAGGGTTGCAGGTGGAAGGAGCAGGGCTTCCAGGCCGCCTGGTCCATGCCTCCTAGGGTTCCCGTGGTGATTTAAAGGGTGGCGTCTGGAGCCCCGGACCCTTTTAAATTGCCAGCCCCAGGGCAGCTGCTCCCTTTGCCTCCAGCTGCACATCGGCAGCCGAGGGGGGGCAAAAGGGGCAGGGACCTTAAAGTGCTGCAGCGCTTCCCCCCTCCCCGTCAGCAGCACAGCGCTGCCGCAGAAAAGGACTGTCCTTAAAGTGCATCCCTGTCCTTTTTGTCTCCCCCATTGGCCGGGGAGGAGGGAAGGGGCAGCAACGTTAAAGCGTTTAAGGACGGTCCTTTGCCGAGGCAGCGCTTTGAGGATCCTTAAAGCGCTGCCGCAGCAAAGGACCATCCTTAAAGTCCTGCCACGGCAGTGCTTTAATGTTGCAGCCCCTCCCCGCCTCCCCCCCTTGGTGGTAAAGACATACAACACGTTTCTGCTCCACACTTCCTGTCGATTTCTATGTCGGTGAGGTAGTGAGCAAATCTGTAGCACTACACAGCAAGTTTCTGTACCGCGTGTTAACGAGTCTCACGTGTTAAATAGGTAGCACTGGGAGGCATGGCGCTACCATGCGTTAAGTGGATTCGCACGTAAATGGGTCTGTACTGTATTCTTTGGTGCTAATATCTACAGGGCAATAAATAATAGCTTCATAGAAACTTATTTCAGCACTACCTGGGATGGAGTTCAGTAGGCCCCTGTTGCAGAACTTCTAAGTATTGTCAGTCTATCACAATAAGCAGGGCATATGCTAACCCTCTTTTTATCTCTGAACTGAGGCCAGATCTGCAGATGCACTGAGCACTTGCTACACCCATTGAAACAAGCAGAAGGCACCGGTGTTCAGCACCCCAACATGTTTAGGAATTTTGAATCACAAAATGCAAACTCTGCTGTACACAGTGCTGACTGCATTCATCTACCGCCGCAGTCACTGGGTGTGCTGGTGCTCAGCATCTCACAGTGCTGGCTGGGAATATAGTAAGAGTGTACACTCAGCACACATGGGTACTTTCTCAGCAGATCCAACATTTGGACTATCCCCGCTCAAGGAAAATTCCCACTGACTATGGTGGGGCTATTAGGAGGTGTTCACAGCAGCCTTGTTAAGGCAGATGCACTAGCATTTGGTTAGTTATGTGAAACATATATAGTTCTACTGCCATTTTCTTAAGAGTTTTTTGCCTACATTTAGAATGATCCCTTTCCTCGAGTATCCTCCCTTCTCATTGATTTGCCCAACAAAGTAGGAAATTGGCAACCAGCCCTTCACCCTTACCCTCTTGTACCAGTCTCTAGAGAGTGCTTGGACTTACCACACTGGGAGCTAGGAACACAGAGACGTTGTTGCAGTCAGACAGGTTTACCTTTAAGAGGATAAAGTCAGTCATGGAGAGAAATAACAGGCTGAAGGGACAGTGCAATGGGTGCTGGGGAAAGAGGATCTCAGTGGAGTCTTAAATCTGTGTATAAGGGTCAGACTTCACTTGTTGACATACAGGAAGTTATTCTAAACCCCAAAGAGGTCAATAATACTGAGCAAGTGGGATTTTTGGGAGGGGGAGTTGTGCTGTTGTGCTGCAAAAACCCGGTTACTAGACTGGATGCAGTTGTGTCTCTGATAACAGATTAAATAAAATCTTAGGATCTCAAAATGTAGAGATGGGATTGAATTAGTTCATAGAGTCCAGTGGTTCTCAACCTATTTTCCATTGTGGGAGGCATATGTGGCTCTCCGTATGTTATGTGAGCTGCATCCACACAATATATATACTACCTCTATGGCCCTGAGGATATCACATGGGCCGCAGCTGTGTGCTGATTGGGCCACAAGCAGCCTGTGGGTTGAGAATCACTGATCTAGTCCATCCCTGGCAGTGTTTTCTCCAGCCTAGTTTTAGATGTGTGGAGAGGTTCAGCTTTTGCTAATAGATCTTTAGGAGGCTTGATGCATGTTTAGAGTCCCAGGTATAGACAGTCAATATGAGAGGAACATCTTCAAGCTTGCCCTCCTGCTGCACTGAGAAAGGACATTTGTGCAAGGTAGGGGGCTCTTTCATTGTCCCTCTTGTAGAGCTTCCCAAGGCTCCAGACCTCAGTGTTTTCAACATCATTTTCAGCTGTGTGTGTTAAAGGCCAGGAGAAGGAAAACATGGATGATCCCAGCTAAACACACCTGAGGAACCTACAGAGGTGAGTTAACAGTAATTCAATATTATTGGACAGAGGGGGCCAATATGGCTTTCTTCTCCCTTTTGCCACAGTGCTGCTGATGTAGGAACTGAGGAAAGTTTCTAGCACACAAAGGGTTGGATGATCAAATTATATCTGATCCATAAGGAACAGTTCCAGTGGCGGAAAGGGGGGAGGGGGGGGAAAAACAGTGCCTCTAATAAGTAGGTTTGGAGGAGAATGCTGCCCTTTTGCTCAGTGTGGCTAAAGCCCTGATGTCTGTGTTTAGCAGAGGTAGGTCCTTTGATCTTAGAGATAATGTAGTCAGTCAGGCTGAGAAATCCAGAGTCCTGACTCCATCACAAGAAGTTACCTTCCATAGATCTTGCCGTTGGTAGAAAACCTTCCCGTAACACCCAGCCCTCCAGGCGCGATAGTTGGAGAGTCTCAACAGCCAGGGGTTGAGTTCGTAGCCAACAGCTGGTCTGAAGCCTTGTTTATATGCTTCTAATACCTGGAGAGAGGAATTGAAACCAAAATAAACCTCCATGTTTGTTCCTGAAATAATCTCTGGATCAGTGGCTGTAGATCAGACAGCTTCCAGCTACTCCATTCCCAGCAGCAGTCACTGTGGGGAATGGGATAAGAGTACTGTCTTTACCTGCACTGCATTCTCTAAGCAGCTCTTGTAGGGAATAGGGTAGGAAGGTAAGGAGATGATTAGATGCCAGTGTAGAAGGTAGCTGGCAATGCTCAACATGTAACATGGTACGTCCCTCGAGAGAAATCAGGGAGGCAGGGGAATAGAGAGAAACTGAGGGTGTGATTCTGGGAAGGGCTGAGTTTTCAACTCTTCTCAGTTCAGCATGCTCAGGACCTCCCAAGAGGCAGTCAGCACCTTGCAGGCTCAGACTAAGAATGAGGAAAGGAGGAAGGGACAAGACAGGGTTTGAGAATGGTTGTAAGTATCAGTCTTATCAGAACTTTTTTCTGATAAGCTAAGGTGATTCCCTTCCAGTGGTTGTGAGGATACTATAGTTGCTCTACTCCCTTCCTTCCCCAGCAGGAGTCATTCTAAGGAGTTGTGCAGGAGTAACGGCTCTGTGGGGGTTCTCAACTGCTCCATCCCAAATTCATTAAGGAGTCCAAGTCTAGGAAAGGGACATAGGCAATGCTCCTTATGGAGCAACTCACAGCTACTCCAGTCCCAGGAGTCTTTGCAGGGAATGGCGAAGAGCAATTGCCTTGAAAAAGCTTTCAGTCTAAGGAGTTACACTGGTGTAAGCCCACCACAACTCTAACTAAGTTTCTCTAGCTATACACTGACATAACAGGGAGCAGGAGGTGGATGCTCTTGGAGTGGGAGATCTACCTTTAAAACTATTAATGCTTCAAAATGCAAACCAGCAGCTGTTAATATCAGACACAAGGACTTTTTTCTCTTACAATTCTGCCATCTCCTGACCCTAAATCCACCATCTTCCCAGAGCGTCCTTTCAGCAGTGACATCACATTCTCAACTTGCTTGGCACTTGATGGTACATATGGCACCTAGTTTAGAGAAATGAGAAATATAAGACCCAGTCAAACACAAGTTACCTTTTTGGTGTTCCAGTTGTGTCAGAGTATTGCAGGATACAGTAAAGCATCCTACAAATCATGGTGTTTTGGGACACAGTTTCACACTTGTGCAGGCTGCACATCCATTACAAACAAGGCCCAATTCTGCAAATGGATTTGTACAGGCAAACGCGTATTATAGCCCAGAGCTCAACTCACTTCACTAGATTTCGATATGGGCACAAGGGTTTCCCTATATGGATTTGACTGCAAGCTCATCCACAGAGTGTGTGTGACCACCTGCTTCATCTTCTCCATGATTGGCCTCTACTACATCAACAAGATTTCCTCCACACTCTACCAGTCTGCAGCCCCCATGGTGGCGCCTGCCAAGGCCATTGGCAAAGGCAAGAAGAGGAACTGATGCCCCCATGGCCCCTCCCATCCAGCCTGCCCAGGACTCTGGGACACCCAATAAAACGCTCTTTGTAACCTCTGGAAAAAAAAAAAAAAGAAAAAGGATCAGGGCCATAAAGTGAAGTCAAGGGTAGCCACTTTAGTCACCTACACACTCGGTCTATCTGAATAGGAGGAAACAGCACTAAACAGTTAGGAGACTCCCAGCTGAAGAAAGCAAATGGGACAGAGACCTAGAAGAGCCAACCTCAGCCACTATGCTAAGCACAACTGGAAATAGAACCAGATCCACAACTGGTGGAAATGACTTAAATGAAACTGCACCCACTTACCCAAGCAGAAGGTTGGATACTAACTAGGTCTCACCAAAACACAGCTGCAGTACTAAAAATGAAACCTAGAGATCTTTTCACTTGCAAACAAAACAGTTTTACAAATATTAATCATGTCAGCTATGTTTCAGTTTGTAAAGTGGTGTGGGAACATTTGGAATTAAATAGCTTAAAACAAGAGACATTGGCAAGGTTGCTAAGAACAAAAAATGTGACAAAATAATTCTCATGTGGTTTTATTTCCCATAGCAAATGCCTCAGATAACCCTGGGCCAGCTGGCCAGAGTTCAGGAGTGACCTTATAACCAGTGGGTACGTGAGAGAACAGATACGCCATAATAAAGAAACATTCCATGCACCTTCCAGGGTGCCTTTATAAACCACATTGGGGGAATAAAATCCTGTTATATAAAAAGCTTGGTAATATTCATTCCCCCACCCCTCCTATATACTTATATATACTCTTCTCTTAAACCAGAACAAATCCCCATGAAAAAGCCCTGGCGAATGATCTACCTGTAACTTTAAAGGCACTCTGCGGAAGCCAGGCATGAGAACTCCGGCCCACACAACATAGGCAGCAAAACCTGTGCCTGTTGCAAGCTGCACAAGGCCCCAGCCACCAACAGTTTTCCCTTGAAGCTCCATTGCCAGCTCTCCTATGTCATCAGGATCCATAACTGTAAAAAACCAGGATCGGAAGGAGATTTATTCATTAACCAGCTAATCAGACCTGGCATGTATTCAGTATGCTGTATTTGTATTTACAGCGCGGCACGCACAGGACGGCAAAACTCCCACTATTACACCTCCCTCAGGCACCTGTACTCATGTATGCCCTTCCCCCAGGTGCCCTCCCACGACCCGTTTCCCACACCTGGCGGGCAGGGGAGAGGTTAGGCTCGAGGGCGCGGCCCCTTTAAATCAGGCGTCCCTACGCAAAACTCATCAGGAACTACCCATATACGTCCCATGATGCACCGCGCATACTACCGTCTCGGCGCGCACGCCTCTCCGGCGATGAACACGAGGTGGTGTTCCGCTCGTGAACACAGACACATACTAAAAGGTGGTCCGTGTGGAAAATATGTCCCTAGCAACATTAGTTCCGCAGCTGGGACCTAGGCAGCCGTTAACCCTCCCCCTCTTCCCAAACACTACACCCAGTTCCCCCACCTCGAAACCTACCAAAGGAGGTACCACAGACTTAGAGGTTCGGAACATAACTCTCGGCAGTACCGGGGTTGAATAGGAAGTACGGGGGACGGTTATGATGGTGGACACGGGGGTTGGATGGTGGGTTCTGGGGAAGGTTATGGGGGCTAGCGGGTTTGGATGGGGGTACTGAGGAAGGTTATGAGGGCTAGCGGGTTTGGATGGGGGTACTGGGGAAGGTTATGGGGCTAGTGGGTTTGGATGGGGGTACTGGGGAAGGTTATGGGGGCTAGCGGGGGTTGGATGGGGGTAGTGAGGAAGGTTATGGGAGTACTGGGGAAGGTTATGGGGGCTAGCGGGTTTGGATGGGGGTACTGGGGAAGGTTATGAGGGCTAGTGGGGTTGGATGGGGGTACTGGGGAAGGTTATGGGGGCTAGTGGGGTTGGATGGGGGTACTGGGGAAGGTTATGGGGGCTAGTGGCTTTGGATGGGGGTACTGGGGAAAGTTATGCAGGGGTACTGAGGTTGGATGTAGGGTACTGGAAAAGATTATGAAAGCGGGTACTGGTATTGAATGGGGGGGGTGTACTGGGGAAGGTTATAATGGAGGGTACTGGGGAAGGTAATGACGATGGAGAGGGTACCGTGGTTGGACGGGGGGTACTGGAGAAAGCTATGATGGTGGGTACCAGGGTTAGATGGGGGAGTACCAGGGTTGGATGGGGGGGGGGTACTGGAGTTGAATGGGGGGATACTGGGGAAGGTTATGATGGGCAGTACTGAAGAAAGTTATGATAGGGGATACTAGGGTTCAATGGTGAGGGAAGTACTCAGGAAGGCTATGACCGGGGGTACCAGGGTTGGATGGGGGTGCTGGGGAAGGTTATGATGGTTTGTACTGGATTGGATGGGGGGTACTAAGGAAGGTTATGAGGGTGCATACTGGGGTTGGATGAGGGACATTGGGGAAGGTTATGACCGGGGTTGCTGGGATTGGATAGGGTGGATACTAAGAAAGGTTATGATGGAGGCGTACCAGGGTAGGATGGGGGTACTGGATAAGGTTATAATGGTGGGTACCGGGGTTGGATTGGCGGGTGTATTTGGGAAGGTTATGATGAGGGGTACCGGGGTTGGATGGGGGG
>ML200158.1:8197-27016 GCA_004028625.2 Cuora amboinensis | reverse complement strand
CTGTGCTAAACAGCTGCCAGGGACTTCATGTGTCCCCCATTTCCCCCGTTCTGGTTTACTGATTTCCCCTGAAATTAAAAGTGTTGTTGCCATTGATGCCCAGAGCAGTGCCTGAAATTTTGGAATTGTTCAGATGAGGCATTTGAAAGTTCTCCCATTACAGACTGGGAGACAGACAGAGAAATGGCACCAAGCCGAGTGTAAGGGTGCTGCATGCCTGGCCAAAAAGTGACATTTCTAGGAATTTTTTATTCCTTAGACGGGGCAGCATCCACCACTTCCCATCCTTGCCATTCCCCTAGTGTAAATTGAGAAAAAAATGTCTCATCAGTAGTCAGCAAAGCTCAGTCCAGATCCACAGGGGCAGGCTCCTCCCCGTGGTGAGACTGAGGTGGGCTAGGCAGAAAAGTGGGGAACTGCACTACACATCTTGTGGGCTCACATACGGGTTTTTTTTTACCAATGCACATTTAAACGTGTCTTTTATCCATGTTGTTCTCAAAAGGAGAATAAAAATATACACAGATCGTTTTTAAACTTCATCTCTGACAGCTAACTGGTGCAACATTTATTCACAGAAAATCAATCGGAAAAAAAATATGTATTCAGGATGCTCCTCTCTCCAAACCTCGTCTCTCTCTCCTGTAAACCATTTCTCTTGTTTAATTTTCTGTGAACATTCTTGATAATTTGTACACAAAATAAATCCAAATGGCCATATGTGACTTGGCACCTGGGACCACAGATTTCTTAGCAGCACTAACTGCCCTCCCTGGCTGCTCCCCACAGCACCCCCCATGCAGAGGGTGGCCGGCAATCACAGGGGGAGTAGCCAATGGCACCATGGCTTCTCAGCCTTACTGCCCTGGCTGAGAGGAGTGGGTGGGGCAGAGCGCAGGGCAGATGGAAAGATCATTCTCAGGGATGGGATGGCCTTGGGGGGATTCCCTTTGAATCATCAGGGGCTGTTGGGTTTGATGCCTGCATCCCTCCCTTCCCATTACATTATGCTGCAAACTTCCCTCATTGGTGTTTCTGAATTACTTTTTCCATCCCATGTGTTTCCCCAGGGAAGGTGAGCATCAGAGCCAGGCAGCTTGGTGTCAGATTAGCTGCAAAAGTGCAGGTTAATGATTCTTTAAGTAGCAGAAGTAGATGGTTGGTATTCAGGGGACTCTTTGGAGGTTTGCAGGTCACTACATGGTACCACCACACCAGCAAAATGCAGAGGTGAGAACAAATTTGGGATTTTGGTCATTTGGTCCTTTAGACAAAGATGCAGAAACTCCACATATGGGTCTTTCCCTCATCTTTAATTTTCCATAAATTCTTTGTGATGTGAAATGTGAAAAAAGCATTGTTTCTTTATCTTTTTGGAAGCTGCAACCTGTGTCTGATATTAAAAGAGAAACCACATTCCATATTTAGAAGATATGGGATTTTTTCACATGCCACATTTAGAGAAAATTAACTTCTGTAACTTTCTGCTCACCACAGAATATTTCAGCCTGTTTTTTACTTCAATGTAAAGGCTTCCTTTAAGCTCTCCAGTTCCTGCTCTTTAGTTATTTTACCCCAGTCCTCAGGGAGATTGGCAGGGAGAGCTTCAAACTCCTCAGCAAACTGGTCATTAAATTCCTTGAAAACAAACTTGGGATCTGGCTGGATGCACCAGTCTGGAAAATATTTGCGATAATCTTTATAAGGATAAAACTCCCCTTTTGTCTCTGTACAGCTGAATGTGCCATTGGAAGCCACAGAAGACGAGCATATATCAGAGACAGGTACCCTTGTTTTAGTCCCCTTTATTTTCCCTAATCCTTGAGGTCGATGCACTGAGACAAAATGCTCCTCATGACCAGGGGCTCCTGCTTCACAGGAGATTTTACAGAACGGACACTGCTTCCCACAGCCAAACACTCGCTTGAACATTTCATCCTGGGGCTTCACTGCAAGTTTTGAGAGTTTTCACTGAATTTCCAGATTTTCAAAAATGGATAAAACCCAAAGTAATTAAAAAAGAAAAAAGTCAGAATTACCAGTGAACAGAAAATCTGTTCCTTTTCAGGTGCTTGCACGTGCCCATCCCATGTTAGTTGTGTGTGCATTGCTTGGACACTCACAGGAATTTCTTTTCCCTCAGTGGTATCCACCGGGCCAGTTCTAGCCCCTCATGTGCTGGTACAAGGGGCCTGGCCGGCACCGAAACCTCTCAGTTCCCTCTTATCCCCCATGACAATCACTAGAACAGCTCCTCTTTCTTCAGCAGGGTGATTCTCAATTGTTTTCTGTGTTTTTCTGCATCTCTATTCTTTTTTCCAAGAGTTCTTGTCTTCAGTTTGCCTTGTAAGCAGTTGTGTAAATTGTTAGTTGGATTCTCACATTTGTTTAGGGGGCATCCTCTGCTTCTGGAGTCAGACGTGCCCCGATCTCTGGGGTTCAAACCTTGTGCCTCCTGCGGCAAACCTATGTCAGTGAGCAACCCACACTCCCACAGGCGCCAACTCCCTGGGTGCTCCAGGGCTGCAGCACTCACAGAAAAAAAATGAGTGGGTATTTAGCACCCACAGGGGAAGTCAGCTGTTGGCACCTGCCAATCCGCTATTTTGCATGTGGAGCATCAGCTGTTTGTCTGGCTGCAGCCAATCAGCTGTTTGATGTAAAGCCACGGATCAGCTGTTTTGCTCCCAGTGTGTGCGGCTCCTGTAGCTCCCAGCCGGGCTCCCACCTCTCCCACTGCAGGCAGGTGAGTTTTTTTAATGTCCAGAGCAGAGGGAGCTGAGCTAGGGGACAAATAGGGGAACAGGCAGCTTCTGGGCTGGCCGCAGGGGACTGGGAGACGTATGGGGGGTTTCTCGAGGACTGAGCCAGCCATTCTCAGCCTGTCCTGGTGTCTCCCCTGGGGCCCCTGCCCACCTCCAGCCAGGAAGAACTGGCTGCAGGGCACCACCTGAAATTTTGGAATTGATCAGATGAGGCATTTAAAAGTTATCCCAATAGACAGAGAGACAGACAGAGAAATGACATCAAGCTGAGTGGAAGGGCGCTGCATGCCTGGCCAAAAAGTGACATTTCTAGGCTTGTTTTATCCCTTGTATGGCGCAGCATCCACCACTTCCCTTCCTCACCCATCCACCCAGCCTAAATGGAGAAAATTTCTCTCATCAGTAGCCAGCAAAGCTCAGTACAGATCCACAGGGGCAGCCTCTTCCCCATGGAGGGACTGAGGTGGGCTAGGCAGAAAAGTGCGGGGTGGCACTATACGTCTTGTGGGAACACACACATTGGGTTTTTTATCGATGTGCACTTAAACATCTCTTTTATCCATGTTATTCTCAAAAGGCGAATAAAAATATACACAGATCAATTTAAACCTTTATCTAAGGCAGCTAACTGGTGCAACATTTATTCACAGAAAATCAATAGGAAAACAATTTGTACTCAGGATGCTCCTGTCTCAAAATCTCGTTTCTCTCTCCTGTAAACCATTTCTGTCATTTAATTTTTTTTGAAAATTCTTGTTAATTTATACACAAAATAAATCAAACATGGCATTTTAGAATTTCATTTTATGAAGCTCCTGGTTGGCCTGAAATGGAGTTTATAAAGTATCTGGATAACAAGCAAATGAGATCAGGTGAAAACCATAGGACAGTAAATAGTCAAATCATCGGTATTTACACAGCAGGGAAAGTCAGGATCGTGAAGCTCGGCCTTGGCAGTCACAGCTCCCTTAAAGCAATTTTAAAATCATGCTTGACAACAACAGGCATTACTATAATTATCACTCACATCTTTATAGCCACTTTCATTCAGAAGGATCCATAGGGATGTTACCAACAGAGCTGGGCCAAACCATGCCATGCATGCAGCAGGGGGGAAACCCAGGCAAGTATTAGCCAAAATGGCCGTATGTGACATTCCAACTGAGACCACAGATTTCTTAGCAGCACTAACTGCCTTCCCTGGCTGCTCCCCACAGCACCCCCCATGCAGAGGGTGGCTGGCAATCACAGGGGGAGTAGCCAATAGCACGATGGCTTCTCAGCCTTACTGCCCTGGGTGAGAGGAGTGTGTGGGGCAGAGCGCAGGGCAGATGGAAAGACCATTCTCAGGGTTGGGGTGCGTTTCCCATGGAGCCTCAGAGTCTGTTGGGTTTATGAGGATTCCCTTTGAATCCTAGGGGTCTTTCAGGATTGCTGCCTGCATCCCTCCCTTCCCCCTTATGTTACACTGCAAATGTATCTCCTTGGTGTTTCTGAAGTGCTTTTCCCCTCCCATGTGTTACCCCATAGAAGGTGAGCATCAGGTCCAGGCTGTTTGGTGTCAGATTAGCCATACAAGCATAAAATATTGATGCTTTAAGTAGCAGAAGTGGATGCTTGGTATTCGGGGGCTCTTGGAGGGAACACTCATGGGGGAAAGGTTTGCAGGTCACTACATGGTACCACTGTACCAGCAAAATGCAGTGATGAGGACAAATCTGGGATTTTGGCAATTTGCTCCTTAGAACAAAGGTGCAGAATCTCCACATCTGGGTCTTTCCCTCATCTTTAATTTTTCCATACATCAATATGTGATCTGACGTGAAAAAGCATTGTTTCTTTATCTGTTTGGAAGCTGCAAACTGTGTTTGATATGAAAAGAGAAACAACATTACATATTTAGAAGATGGGATTTTTTCAAATGCCACATTTAACGGAAATTAAATTTCCAGAGGCAGGTATAAATATGCAGGCCAGAATCAGTGTGGAGATAATGAGGTTAGTTCAATCAGGGAGGATGAGGCCCTCTTCTAGCAGTTGAGGTGTGAAAACCAAGGGAGGAGAAACTGCTCTTGAAGTTGGCAAGCCATTCACAGTCTTTGTTTAATCCTGAGCTGATGGTGTCAAATTTGCAGATGAACTAACGCTCAGCAGTTTCTCTTTGAAGTCTGGTCCTGAAGTTTTTTTGCTGCAGCATGGTTACCTTTAAATCTGCTATTGTGTGTCCAGGGAGGCTGAAGTGTTCTCCTACAGGTTTTTGTATATTGCCATTCCTAATACCTGACTTGTGTCCATTTATCCTTTTATGTAGGGACTATCCAGTTTGGCCGATGTACATAGCAGAGGGGCATTGCTGGCCCATGATTGCATATATTACATTGGAGGACGTGCAGGTGAATGAACCGGTGATGGTGTGGCTGATCTGGTTAGGTCCTGTGATGGTGTCACTGGTGTAAATATGTGGGCAGAGTTGGCATCGAGGTTTGTTGCATGGATTGGTTCCTGAGTTAGAGTTACTATGGTGTGGTTGCTGGTGAGAACCTTGTTATCTCCAGCCTGATTCTTGCTTGCATATTTATACCTGCCTCTGGAAATTTCCACTACATGCATCTGACGAAGTGGGTATTCACCCATGAAAGCTTATGCTACAATATGTCTGTTAGTCTATAAGGTTGCCGCATTCACAAAAGAGTTTCTCAGCCTGTTTTTTATTTCAATGTAAAGGTTTCCTTTAGGCTCTCCAGTGCCTGCTCTGGTTATTTTACCCCAGTCCTGAAGGAGATCAGCAGGGAGAGCTTCAAACTCCTCAGCAAACTGGTGATTGAATTCCTTGAAAACAAACTTCCAGTAATCTGAAGCTGTGATGCTGGGATCTGGCTGGATGCGCCAGTCTGGAAAATATTTCCGATAATCTTTATAGGGATGAAACTCCCCTTTTGTCTCTGAACATCTGAATGAGTTATCTGAATCCACAGAAGAGGAGCATATATCAGAGTCAAGTCTCCTTGTTTTGTTCTGACTCTGCCTTTCTCATTCAATTTAATTTCCAGAAGATCTTCTTTCTTCTTACTCAGATTATTCAGATGGACACAAATTTGACCCTGAGTAAAGAAAAAAAACAACAAACAAAAACAACCCCAAAACTACAATTGTGCTTTTGGCTTTAATAGGAGAGAGAATTGGTTCATCTCATCTGGATAATTCTATGAATCAGTACTATCAACAGCAACTGTTGTGGGTTGAATTAAAACCTCGTTGAAACTGATGGGTGTGAATGTTCCCTTCATTTAAGATAGCTGTAAGAGACAGGTGAGGAATCCTTCCTAAACAAGGCATAGTGGAGTCTGCTTAGAAACTTGCACTATGGGGGGGAGGGGTGCCACTGGGTATTGTATGACCGGGGTGGGGTGTGTGTCCGTGAGACAAGCACAAGTAAAGAAATAAACTGAGAGAGCACATGGAGAGGCACACAGGGCCGCAGATGAAGAGAAGCAGAGGAAGAAAGCCAAGCGGCAGCAGCACCATCTTGGAAGCATGTAGTAGCCTTGAAGATGCCTAGAGTGAGTTCTGGACTGGGGATGCTGGCTGTGAGCAAGGACACAGTCTCCTGTTATTTTGCGTTCTTCTGCAATCAGGGAATCCAGCCTTTGTACATTCTCTGTAAATAAACAGCATCCATCGTCAATTACTCCTCCTACCTGGGACAACCTAGAAGACCTTGATTTTTTGGCTAGTTGCTTGGGTTAAAAGTAGGAAAGGTACTAATACTGGTGTGCATAATACAGAGAAGAAAGGTGTTCTGCCTGCAGTGCTACCACACCTTCCACAAAGTTCAGAACTTCAGTGAGACCTACACTATTTAGTGGAACAGAAAACGCCATGGCAAGTGAAATTTGCTGTTCATTTCAGAGGAGTAGTACAGACTCCATAGTTAACATTGAGCAAAGATTTGTCTAAGAGCTGATTTTAACAGTATGCCAAAATGCAAATGCACAGGCAGGTTGTGTATTGATAGTAGGAACAATGGAGCGGGAACCAAAGTTATCCTAGTGTTATATAGAGGAAATATTTTGTAGCGAGCCCTTTGGAGTGAGCAGCAGAAGCACACTGCTTCTTGGAGCCAGGCAGGCAAGCCAGTAATACTATCTGTATAGTTCTCAGTAATAAGTTAAGTAAGCTGTTTACTGTTACTTAGAAGTCTCCAGTATCTTCACTCATGTTATAATAGCTAGTTGGCAAGAGTTATTGCATGGTGTCAGAACAAAACTACGTAGACATATTACACTAGCAACAAGAGCATCCTGTCTGAAGGTGATAGAAAAGGTCATGAACAATGACCTCTTGATACTTGAGATGTATCTCAGAGCTTGGTGACTGAAACCCAATGCTTCAAAACATTTATCTCTGCCTTGCACTTGAATAACCATAAGGCCAAAGTGACACCGAAAGAGGATATTTTTCATCCGCCTTTATCGTCTGACCAAAATCCACGATATCCTAGAGTTAACTTTGATCAGACATTGAGCTATCACCAATACCTTCACAATACAAAAAAAGGTGATAAAGACAAGAGTTAATGGTAGAAGAGCTAGTGACAATGTAGGATTCAGGCCTGTATTTTCGCCTGAGATAGAATTTTGGGTTTAGCTTACCTGTTGGATTTTTGATAGACTTATATCCACACTAATATGTCTGAACAAAGGACAAAGACTCTGTGTATGTTGCTTCTGTCTAGCCAGATGAGTTTGTTAGTATAATGGAAACAGATGAGAACAGTTAAAGTGTTACTGGGCATTGTGGGAATATAATATATGAGCAGGCACTTAAAGACTGCCTCAACTCCTTTCTCAAGGTGATTAGCGGTCACCAAATGCAATTAATAGGCAGTAGGTTTAAAACAAATAAAAGGAAGTATTTCTTCACACAACACACAGTCAACCTATGGAACTCTTTGCCAGAGGATGTTGTGAAGAGCAAGACTATAACAGGGTTCAACGAAGAACTAGATAAGTTCATGGAGGATAGGTCCATCAATGGCTATTAACCAGGATGGTGTCCCTAGTTTCTGTTTGCCAGAATCTGGGAATAGGAGACAAGCGATGGATCACTTGATGATTCCCTGTTCTGTTCATTCCCTTTGGGGCACCTGGCACTGGCCACTGTCAGTAGACAGGATACTGGGCTAGATGGACCTTTGGTTTGACCCAGTATGGCCGTTCTTATTTTCTTACATTGTTACATAAGGCAAGGTCAAGCAATCAGTCGGGAGGGGCAAGAGGGGATTGGGGGGGAAGGTATAAAACTCTACAAGGCCAGAGAAATGCCCGTCCCTGACCTTAGGAAAACCTCACTCCATACCCCTCCCATGGGGTACAAAAGAGGTGGGATGAAGATCCCAGACCCCTGACACCTCAGTTTGGAATATGACCATAAATTGTAAGGGGTGAGACCAAGGGCACGCATTTCTGGTATAATTATGCCTGCTGAGGAGCGGGGGACGGGACACTGGGAAACAAGGCTCTGTGGTGTCAGAGTTATGGACATGTTTGTGGGAAATTTACCCCAATAAACATTGCATTGACTGAATTTTGGACTTCTGGTCTTCTGCTTTCTGACTGCATGACAAGAACCAGGGGGGAGAGGGTGAAGGGAAAACCCTCTAACAGTTAACATCATCCAGAAGCTTGCTGGCACCTACTGGGGGTGTGAAGCATGCATACTAGGAACATCAGGCTGACGCTATAAGATTTCCCAGTATCACATTCAAAACTGATATGCAACAATCTGGTCAAACAGGCCTGTCTTGTACAAAGAGCGTATGTTTCCCTTAATTTTCATTTAAGCATTAAGTAGAGTCACCAAGCAGGAAGGGAAAACAAAGAAAGAAGCTCAAACAGGTGGAAGAAAGACCAAGGAACTTCCATCCACACAGACTCTTTGTCCCCTTGTTCCTGATGGAAACATTTTTCAAGGGGGAGACTGAGGGCTGGTCTACACTAAGGGGAAAAATCGATATAAGATACGCAACTTCAGCTACGTGAATAACGTAGCTGAAGTCGAAGTATCTTATATCGATAACTTACCCGTCCTTACGGCGCAGGATCGATGTCCGGGGCTCTCCATGTCGACGCCACCACCGCCGTTCGCGGTGGTGGAGTTCCGGAATCGATATAAGCGCGTTCGGGGATCGATATATCGCGTCTAGATGAGACGCGATATATCGATCCCTGAAAAATCGATCGCTACCCGCCAATACAGCGGGTAGTGTAGACGTAGCCTCAAAGTATATAAAAAAAGGGTCACACTTTGTAAGATACTGTGCTCTCTCTCTCTCTCTCCCTGCCCATCACATTCTGTGCACCTGAGAAGACAAAAGGAAACAGACGCTGGACTTTGAGGGAGGGGTCCTGACATGAAGAGTTTGGTCAATAACCTTGCTGGAAGCATGTGGTGAGAAAATTTGCCTGAATCTAATATAGATTGTTAGGTTAGACACTAATAAGTATTTTATCTTTATTTTTCTAGTAACAATTTCTGACTTTTCAGCCTCATTACTTGTCCTCATTTAAAATTTCTTTGTAGTTTGTACACTTCTTTTACTGTTTTATCGCATCCGGTGTTTTTAAGTTGAAGTGTCTGGGTAACTCCATTTAAGATAATAAGCTGGTGTATTATTCCCTTAAAGAAATAATGGACTTGAAATATCTGTATTATCCAGGAGAGGGCTGGACAGTACAGGACGTACATTTCTGGGGGGATAAAGAAAAAAATATAAGCTTTAAAAAATAAGTTTGAGGCATACTGTGCACCACAAAGAAATGTCACATATGTGAGGCACAATTTTTTCACCAGCAGTCAGGCAGAAGGGAAAATTATAGACCATCACGTGACTTCTTTAAAATGGCAGCACAATCCTGTGAATTTGGAGAACTGTGTGACTCACCCATTAAAGACCCCATTGTGCATGGTACTGTCTCAGAGTCAGTGCAAGCTAGGTGGTGGAGGGAGAGTAATTTAACTTTTGAACATGCTGTGGATATATGTTGTACAGCGGAAATGACTGCAAAACAATGAGCTGGGTGAACGCAAAATTACATGCACACATTGCAGCGCAAGTCTGCCTTTAGTAAGTACCTAGACATACAGTCATAGACTGGAGGGTGTTCTGTGGTCAGTAAAAGCCTGTAATCAAGAGAAGTGAAAAAAGAGCAATTAGAGGCAACTGAGGGTTGTTATAAATATGGCCACAGCCATGCCATAAAGAACTGTCCTGTGTATGGGCAAGAATGCCAAAGATGTGGCAAACACAATCATTTAACCAAAATGCACAACTCTGGCAAGGAAAACTTGCTGGGCAAACACGTTTACCCTCACAGAAGCAGATGAGCACTCACAAGATCTGTTCCTTGGTACGCTGTGTACTTAGCCATCCAGAGATGAGTGGAATGTGGTTTTGCTCATGAATGATCACAAAACGGTGAGTTTTTAAATCAACATTGGGGCACAGGCCAATGTGTTGGGTCTCTAAAGTTATACAACACTTTAAGGACCGAACTACTTTGCAGCTCCAGTATCTGGCTGATAACCTACTTGGGGGAAAACTGCAAGTACATGGTAAATTCAGCTTAGACTGTGAATATCAGGGTAAAAAAAGCATTGCTGACTCATAAGCCATACTCGGTGTTTTGAGGTTGTGACAAGCTTAAACTTAGTGCAAAGTGTCAATATAGTAAAAGAAGAACTGGAAGGTGACTGGGATATAGTTAAAGAATATAAGGATATATTTGAAGCTACATGGCACTTGCCTGGTAAGCACATCATAAAGATTGACTCACAAGAACCACCCTTAATTCATGCACCTCGTAATGTTCCAGGGTTGTTAAGGAACAAAGTAGTAGAATTATACCACATGGAATATTTGCAAGTAATAATAAAAATACAAGAACCTACAAAATGGGTCAGTTCTATAATAACTGTAGATAAACCAGGTTGAGATGAAAAAATAATATGCTTGGCTCCAAGAGATATGAATAAAGAGATATGGAGAGAACATTTTCAATTGCCTACTGTAGAAGAAATCATGAGCAAGTTAGCAAAAGCTACAATTTTTATTTCTTAGATGCTAGTAGTAGATTTTGCCAAATCCAGCCAGATGACAAAATTTCTAGACTCTGTATGTTCAACAGACCATTTGGCAGATACAGGTTTCCCAGACTTCCTTTTGGCATCTCTTCAGCTCATAAAATGTGCCAAAGAGTGACCCAACAGACATTTGAAGGACTGGAAGGTGTTACATATTATATAGATTACATAATGGTCTGGAGAAATACCAGAGGAGAACATAATGGAAGGCTCAAGAGAGTTCTAAACAGATGTTTTGAAAGGAACATGCGACTAAACAAGAGCAAATGCAAAATTGGCTATGACAGAGATAAAATATTTGGGCCATCACTCGACAAAAGAAGGTCTTAAACAAAATTGCTGTTATAACTGAAATGGCCACAGCAACCTGTAAGGCTGAATTGCAAAGATTTTTTGGAATAGTTTCTTACCTTGGGAACTTACATGTCAATAGTAGCAACTCCTGTAAGACAACTGTTGGGAAAAGATGCTGAGCTCTCCTGGATGCCAATACACAAGGTGGTATGTGAACACTTGAAAGAATTGCTTACAGACTCATTTAAGCTGAAGTACTTTAATGTCAAAGAACCAATCACTTCATCAGCAGATGCCAGTTCTGCTGGAGTAGGGCCTGTATTGCTGCAAATTGGGGCTTCTGTCACTTCTGCCTCTAGAGTTCTGACAAGTGCACAACAGAGCTATGCCCAGAGAGACAAAGGAATGCTGGCAACAGTATTTGTCTGCACTCGATTTTATCAGTTAATCTATGGGGAAAAAGTAACTGTGGAAACAGGCCCCATGATTCTCAAGGCCATTTTCAGAAAACCTTTGTACAGTGCTCCACCAAGGATTCAAAGATGGTTACTAACACTCCACAAATATCAATTGGAAGTGGAATACAGACCAGGGAGAGAGTTAGCAATTGCTGACGCTTTATCCAGAGCACACATACTGCATGGTGACAGAGTAACTTGATGTTGATACATGTTGCATGATGTCTTATTTGCTTATTTCACAACAGAAATTGAAGGAGTTTCAAGCTGCTATTGCAAATGATGTTGTCCTGTAAAACTTACTGTTTTGCAAGGATGGCAAGGAATACCAGAGGATATCTGTGCTTATTGATCATATAGAGAGGAACTAAGTGCAAGATGCACTTGCCTTTAACAGTGGCAGAATCATAGTACCAGCAAGTCTAAGAACAGATATCTTAGCTATTATCCATATCTTCTGAGAGCAGAGCTATGTAAAATAAGAACTTGAGATGCTGTCTATTGTCCATAAGTGTGTAGTTAAATTGTGGACATGGTACAGTCTTGCAACATACCAAACCTTCAGAAACAAAAATCAAAAGGAACCAGTGCTAGCATATGAGGGTTCAAACTGACCTCCTTACCTGCTCAACTCCTCATGGGAAGACATCTAAGTACCAGATTGCTGACTTAATCAAAGTTGTTGCAGCCCAACCTGATACAAAGAGACATACAAACTAACCTAAAACTGAGGCAAGTAAAGCAGAAATATTTCTTTGACAAAGGTGCAAAGTCTTTATTATCACTGGAAAATGGAGAGACTGTTTGTATTAGTTAAAAGGGGGGAGGGATAGCTCAGTGGTTTGAGCATTGGCCTGCTAAACTCAGAGTTGTAAGTTCAGTCCTTGAGGGGGCCATTTAGGGATCTGGGGCAAAAATTGGGGATTGGTCCTGCTTGAAGCAGGGGGTTGGACTAGATGATCTCCTGAGGTCCCTTCCAACCCTGATATTCTATGAAAAGGAACAAGGAAACCTGCAAAGGTGATTGACCAATGAGCTGGTCCAAGATGATAGAGGCAGGAGATACCTACTGAAGAAACAGAAGGGATTTGATGAGCATTAAAAGAACTGTACAGGAAAATGAAAATATGGAACAAACGGAAACTATGTTAACATCCAACTCAGAAATTCAGGCAATTCCAATCTACTGAGTCTCAAGTAGTCAGTTTGAATACACAACCAAAATGGGACACTGAGACTCCTATTACCTCTAAAGGCAGAATGATAAGAAAACCTTCTAGAGATAAACTGTAGACTCTTAGCCTTGGTCTACACTATGGGAGAGAGGGATCAATGTAAGGTACGCAACTTCAGCTAGGCGAATAACATAGCTGAAGTCAACATGGCGTGGGGTTGACTGCTGTCACTCTGCTTCCGCCTCTCACAGCGGTGGAATACCAGAGTCAACGGAAGATCGATTTATTGCATCTAGACTAGATGCGATAAATCAATCCCCGATAGATCGATCACTACCTGCCAATCCATCGGGTAGTGTAGACATACTGTTAGGGTTTCAGATTAGAGTGATGGATGCTAAATTAAATGATGTTAAATAAAATGTAAGTATTTTTTTTTAAAGGGAGTGATAATGAGCAGGAACATAATGTTGCATGGTGTGAGAGAGGGGGAATATTGTGTAGTGAGCCTTATCAGCAGAAAACACATTGCTACAGACTACACTTGCAGCCATACAGGGAAACCAGCCCTTCTTATCAGTATAGCTCTCAGTAATAAATGCTTACTGTTACTTACAGTCTTCAGTATCTTTTCTTATAATAGCTAGTTGGAAACAGCTATTACAGATTGTCTTGGACATTTATCTGCTACATCAAGGCTAGGGGTGCAGTTAGAGGTGTACATTTTGAGTGATTTGGTCCCACAGGCCAGTGCATACAGCCCCCCCAAAAATGGTCAGCTTTAAAAAAAATTCAATTCTCTGGAAAGTTTTTGCCCATAGCAGAAGGGAAATATACACAGAACATAAATGAAACTCACATCAGACAACTTCCCCTGATCTCAGCTTGTGAACACCACCAAGAACAAGCTGCAGAATACCAAGATTCAGAAGTTATTATTCTTTCATTCTAGTTCTATAAGGTGGCGCACAAGGCTGCTGTACACCAGCTCTGATAGAGAAGCAAGAGTGCAATGGAACCTGTCCATTTAAAGTTCATTTTTCAAAGTGTTCTAAAATGTACAACCCCATTCAGATCAGGCTGAAACTTGGTATGCCTGGTGGGGCCCTGGGGTAGTGTCAGTCTGGAGTCATTTGGTTGGCAGTTTCTGTTACACAGTCCCTAATCAAAAGCCTGATGTTGACAGGTTAGGGTGGCATTTGTGGCCAGTTTTACCTTCACCTGCCTGGAAGAGGTGCCTTGCAGAACAGAGATTTCAATGGAGGTGGTATTCAGGAGAAAGTATCTGGGAAACCGGGAGATTCTGCTGTTCTGAAGGAGGCTCAGCAAAATGTCAACTCCCCTGAAAGTTCATATTAGTATGAAATGAAAAGCATTCAATTAATCAGTATCAAAAGTCTGGACCTATACATTGAATGCTTCCGCCGACGTGCACAGGCAGAAATTGTGGAAAAACAACATCGCTTGCCTCACAACCTAAGTCGTGCAGAACGCAATGCCATCCACAGCCTCAGAAACCATCCTGACACTATAATCAAGGAGGCTGATAAAGGAGGTGCTGTTGTCATCATGAACAGGTCTGACTACCAAAAGGAGGCCGCCAGACAACTCTCTAATACCAAATTTTACAGACTACTTCCCTCAGATCCCACTGAGGAATACACTAAGAAACTGCACCATCTACTCAGGACACTCCCTACACTAACAACGGAACAAATCAACATACCCTTAGAGCCCCGACCAGGGTTATTCTATCTACTACCCAAGATCCACAAACCTGGAAATCCTGGAAGCCCCATCATCTCGGGCATTGGAACTGTCACTGAAGGACTGTCTGGATATGTAGACTCTCTACTCAAACCCTATGTTACCAGCACTCCCAGCTATCTCCGTGACACCACTGATTTCCTGAGGAAACTACAATGCATTGGTGACCTTCCAGAAAACACCATTCACAGGAAGGAGCCTAAATTAGGTTTCCCTAAATCCATGATTGGAATAGTGACGCAAAGCCTCACTAGAAGCCAAGCAGCTCAAAACGAATGGGATGATCACAATACAGTAGAACCTTGTTTATCTGACCCTCTATTATCCGCTTCTCCGTATTAACCCAACAACCAGCGCACACAGGTCCAGAAGTGGGCAATCTCTCCTATGGTCCCTAGATGGCGCTGCAGCCGGGCACGTTCCCATTCATCCGATTATCCAACGTTTTGGTTAACCAATCTGGCCCTGGTGCCAATTTGATGGGATAAAAGGGGTTCCGCTCTCTTTGTGGGTGATCATTTGATGCAGGTGATCTGCTGCTGGTGTTATTCCTTGTGGAAAAGTACAAATTGCAAAATTGATGGGAGGGGCCTTCTGAGGTGGTAGGGAGGGGTCACGCTGTTACCTGCAATGTATACAGGCCCCGCAGCAGGGACGCACTTCGGACTGTGCATATAAACAGGTTAAAAGTGCATCACAACAGTGAAGCCGTTGTCAAGATGCTATTCTGTGCAGAGGATTGTAAGACAGCCCCTGTTCCTGATCTGAGGCCTGAATGCAATAGGGATATCCCACTCGAGAGCATTGAGGTGTGTGAAGAGGTCATCCTAAGTGAAAAGACAGTGGTCATGGCTGTGCTGCAAAGTCACTGGCAGGTCTTATCAAGCAGGCCAGGCCTGACTCACAAAAGTTGCCTAAGATGAACACTGTGGGATCACAACCTGCACCCAGCAAAGCATCCCACAGAACTGGTCCATTGCAGCAGCAAGTATATAAGGAGATGGCAAGCCTGCTGGACAGGGAATAATTAAAGATTCAAACAGTCCCTGGGATGAGGAGGTCGTTTTGCTGACGTTTACAGGGAGCTCCTCCGAGTGTGGGGGCAGAATGGGAGGAAGCACGAAGGGGCTTGTTTGAAGATTTAACCAGGGAGTGATGGTAGTTAGCATCATGGGCCATGCAACTGCGAACACTGTGTGCCCTTAGACCAGGGGTGGGGAAACCACCCTGTCTGCAGCACCGCCCCTGCAGCTCCCATTGGCCGTGGTTCCCAGCCAATGGGAGCAGCAGGGGCGGTGCTTGGGGCACGGGCAGTGTGTGGAGCCTCCTGGCTTTCCCTATGCATAGAAGCCAGATAGGGGATGTGCTGCTGCTCTGGGAGCCACACGGAGACATGGTACTCATGTTTTTGTCGCTCTTATCTGGACTCTCTGCAATTGGTCCACATCTTTCCTGAAACATGGTGCCCAGAACTGGACACAATACTCCAGTTGAGGCCTAATCAGTGTGGAGTAGGGCAGAAGAATCACTTCTTGTCTCTTGCTTACAATACTCCTTTTCTTACCTCCATATTACAAGTGGCAAACAGAGGCAGAGGGATACTAAACCCAGGTTTTTAAAGGTATTTAAGCCACATAAATCCCATTGATTTCAATGGGAATTAGGAACTGAAATCCCCTTAAAAAATCTGCCCCTAAATGATTTGCTCAAGGTCGCAAAGGAAGGCTGCAGTGGAGGCAGAATTTAAACTCAGACCCCTCAAGTCTTAGGCAAGTGCAATAACCTCTGGACTATCCTTCCTTTCTCCTGTGTGTGTCTAATGATGTGTTTCTGTCTATCTAACCCCAGACATAACCGTGTCTCTGTCTATCTGGCCCCATAGAAAAGCATCCATCTGTCTAGTGTCTTCCTGTCTATCACTTTTTCATAATTAAACCAGGAGCTATGCTATGAATAAGGAGTCAATTAAAATCACAACCTAGGAATAAATTCTGATTAAGTTCAATAACCAGCATTCCTGTTGAAATCAGTAAGATTATGTTCACAATGGTTCACTGTATATTAACCTGTGCCTGACGTGAGCTTCAGCAGTCCGAGGAGGTTTGAGTGGTTTGAGCATTGGCCTGCTAAACACAGAGTTGTGAATTCAATCCTTGGCTATCTAAGGCCTGGGGTAAAATTCTGTCTGGGGACTGGTCCTGCTTTGAGCAGGGGGTTGGACTAGATGACCTTCTGAGGTCCCTTCCAGCCCACAAATACACTTAGAGGAGCAGGGGAAGATTTTAATCAATATCTGCCAGGATTAGAACTGTGAAGACGGTTTCTTTCAAAGCAGCAGGACTAGACGTCTGGATATCGCACAGCCAAAGGGCAAGGAGCATTCTGCTGCTCAGCGCTGAGCGAGAAGGAACGTTTGCAGCAGCGGCATGAGAGGGTCCAGGAGTCCAGTAAAAAGTCATGCAATGCACCTGCACGTGCCCGTCCGATGCAGATCTCGATTGGGCGCTGTCAAGGGCCCCCAGCAAAGAGCCTGTCCTGCCACATGCCATTTAGCTGAGCCCTGGCGGGATCCTTATCAGGCAGGATAACAAGGGTGATGCTGCAGCTGGGAACAGGGAAGATCCTGCCAATGTCCCTAAAGGCCAGGATGTGACCTCACATTAGATCAGGAGAGCCAGTTTGGAGACGATAGCAGTGAAAACTCTGGAGAGGGGGATGTGCCTGGCCAGACACCGGAAGTCCAGGTGGTTACTGCAACTCTCTAACCCCTCCCTCCCATTGTTTTCTAGAGAAATTGGACCTTCAACACTGAGGATTTTGTAGGTTATGGCCAAATAATTTACTGTCCTGGATATTATGCCCTGCATTGCTGTGTGTGTGTCTGTGGGGTAGTGCAGACGCCACAACATTTGCATGGCCTCCTCTCCCTTCCCCTCACCTCCACCAGCCTCTGCTGGGCACAATCCCAAGTGGATGCAGGGAACTGGGGGAAAAGGTTTCGGAAAAGCCAGCTTTGCTGTTTATCCAAGAGTTCACAGTATGGGCTGTACGGCTTGTGCTGAAGCCCACGGTCTGTAGCAAGTTCACAACTAGAAATCAGTGCCCCTCTGTCCGTTTCACTGCAGGCAGGCAGGTGGGAGTGGAGGGGTTCAAACACGGCTTGGATCAATGCTCTCCATCCTAGCTCAGGCTTTGGTTGGTTTCCTTCGTTTCCTCTCAGTCCTGGTAGCTTGTTCTGGGAAGTTTCTCAGGCAGCAGGAATTCTCCATGGCCTTTCAGGAGAACTGGAATACAAACCTGCTCGGGCCTCCATAATAGCCACGTCCCTACCAAATTCAGGGCTCACTTTGACTAATTTACAAACCCTCTTGCCTTGAAATTGACCGATGTCACTATTTCAGATGTTTCCACATGACATTTCCTGGTATTGTAACCATGGGGGTCCCGATCAACCTGGGAGAATGGGGGAGTTCAGAGGTTGTTGTGGGAGGGTCACAGCATTGTCACCCTCACTTGTGTGCTGCCTTCAGAGCTGGGCTCCAAGGGCAGCAGCCAGCAACCTTTCTGAAGCTAGAGGAGGTTCCCAGATGTGCAGGTGGGTCCCTGCTGTTGGCAGCACCTCAGTTCCTACCTACTACTTGGGAGCACCTCGGCTCCTACCATTTTCGGGGTATCCAGAGAAATGGACCCCTGAGCCCCAGAAGGACCTGCAAGGGAAGCCCAGAGCCCCCGCTGCAGATGCCAGGCAGAATCCCCGAGCCCAGGCACCCAGAGCGCCGGCAGGAGTTGGGAGGGGCATGAAAGTCCTGAGCCCAGTGCCCCAGCACTGGCTGCAGCCACAGGGGGCCAGAAGCTCTGAGTCCGGGCACCCAGAGACGTGACTGGAGCAGAAGCTGCCAAGGCCAAAGCCCTGAGCTCAATCCTGGGCTGATGCAGTGCACTCACTTCTGCATTGCCGCTGCAGGTGCATCTGATATCCCCACGGAGAGGAAGTCCTGTCCCCAGACGGGCAGAGAAACAGCTAGGAGGCCCCTACTGGGTTCTCCTGGCTGAGGGGTCCAGTAGGACGGGAAGATTGCATTTCATGGGGCAGGGCTAATTCAATCTAGCCAAAAAAGGCACAACAAGAACCAACAGCTGCCAGCTGAAGCCAGAGAAATTCAAATGAGACGTAGGCACACATTTTTGACAGTGAGGGAAACTAGCCACTGGAACAAA
>SCPV02112219.1:0-20554 GCA_004028625.2 Cuora amboinensis | reverse complement strand
TTGGGAAAGTGGCCCCATCATGCTGCATATCTAGGCAGAGTTGGTGTGTCTGTGCAAACACAGTCTGTTCCTGAAGTCTTTCCCCCAGCTCCTCACTAGATGTGAGGGGGGAGCTCATTCAGCACCTGCTTCTGCTTAGTATTTAGAAACTCCTTATTGTCCCTATCTCTGCTGGCCTTAGATTTCTCTTCCGGTCTTTTTTTTTGATGGCTCAGATGAGGTGGCTGAGTGGTTAAGGTGATGGACTTCTAAGCCATTGTGCTCTGCAGGCATGGGTTCAAATCCCATCCTCATCAGATACCTTTAGTCTTCACCTCCCTTTTATAGACAACCATCTCCCTCTTTGGTACAATGACAGATTGAACAATTTTGCTTCTTGTAAACAAAAACCTTCTCAGAAACTCAGAACTCACTTGCTTTAAATAAAATGTCTAAATCCCAGATTTCTTTAAAAAAAAATCTCTAGTGCTGTATTTCTTAGTTTTTATCTCAAAAGGAAACATCCTCATCATCTCCCCCAAACACCTTGGGACCTGCCCAAATTATTAAAATACCCTCAACCCGAGCAAGGCCAGAGCAGTGAACCAGAGCTAGTGTCTAGGCCGAGCTGTTCTGAAGAAGGCAACTCCAACATTTTCTCCCTGCTTTCCTTGGCAAGGTCTGACTGAGAAAACAAAATTCCCCAAACTGAAAATTTTCTGCTGAAAAACCAATACTAGTCTGGTTGGGGACTTCGGTTTGAAAGTATTATTGTTATTATTCTCTTCTGATTTCTGAATCAGTTCAGTTCAGTCTTTGTCCTCCAGGTGTGTTTCCAGCTGCTGAGTTGTGGGGGAGAGAGACCAAGTCATGATGTCTCTTCCCCTCTTTCATAGTTTCTTCCAACTTGCTAGGAAGCTCCTTTGGTACGATGTGAGTCAAGCAGTGTCCATTGTCACTGTGCTATCTCGGAGAAGCCTGCATTGTACACAGTTCCTGGGATAGTCTTTGGGAGTGTGGATCCCTTCAATGGGCCAGCAGCGAGTCTGGCTCCTCCATTGTCACACCTGAAAGGCTGGTGGGGGGCATTTCCCAACCTCATAACATATCTCAGTAATGCACACAGAGCAAAACTTCATAACTTCCCAACCAATGCGAGCACACACAATCCAACACGATATTAATGTTCAACAGATCAAGACTTTTGAAATGATACCTCACCAGGCAGACTTTGTACAAACCATGTCATCATTATATGAGAGTGGTGAATATGGGGCTTCCAGGTGCTGCTTTGAGCACAGCGTGCCACACCTGGGCTTACATTGCAGTGGAGACGTACCCTTAGAGTCCATCTCTCCTGGGATAAAGATGGCAGCAGGGCTGGCCTGGGTCATCTGACTTGGGCTCATGGAGCTAAAGCTGAGGGGCTCAAAACTGTGGTGCAGATATTTGTGTTCACACTGAAGCCTGGGTTCAGAAACCCTCACCCCTCGTGGGGTCTCAGAGGTTGGGCTCAAGCCCATTTGTCTGCATTGTAATTTTATAGTCTTGCAGCCCAAGCCTCATAAGCCTGAGTCAGCTGACCCAGGCTTTGAGACAGGTGCCCTGGGTGTGTTAATCACAGTGTAGACATAATGTTAGGCTACATCTCCAGTGCAATGAAACACCCACGGCTGGCCCGGGTCATATTAATCAGGATCCTGCAGCTTGGTCTGGATAAAGTTGCAGTGTATGTGTCTCAGCTCAGACTCTGTACCCTGCTCTAGGAGCCCAGAAGGTTGGGAGGGAGTTTATCAAGTGGAAATGGTAAAACTGCAGTGAAGGATTACCTTGGACTCATGGCATTTCTCCATTAGTCTGTCTGCTCTTAACTCCCAAACTTTCTGTAACTCTGTTATCGGTGCCTATGAGTGTAATTTAAACCATAGGAATAGCCACACTGGGATAGATCATTGGTCCACCTAGCTCTGAATCTTGTTTTCTGAGAGTAGCTAATGCCAGGTGCCCCAAAAGCCACTCCCCAAGGGATCATTGGGAGTTGAACCCAGGATCTCCTTTTACTAAACAGGGGCTTTAAACAGCTAAGCCATGGTGCCTGTTGTTATTTAAAGCATCCTATCTGCCCACACCTGACTCTCTGCCAACCCCCACTGGGCCATGACAAGTGTTGCTTGTGTTTGGATTGTGTAAAGCAGAGGAGCAGGTGAAGTTTTGCTACCAAGGTGTGTGTGTGATTCTTTGGACAAGTCTACACTACAAAATTAGGTCAGTGTAACTACATTACTAGGGGTGTAAAAAATTTACACTCCCCCAAGCAATGCAGTTCTATCAACGCAGCCCCGGTGCAGATAGCGCTGTGTCAACAGGAGCATTTCTCCCATCAAGAGAGCTCGGGGAGGGGTTTGGTTAGTGAAGACCCAGAGAACAGGTGGCCCATGACTCTTGCATTTGGGGAGGCTGGGCATGAGCTCTGGAAGCTCCCTAGGAGCTAGTCCGCCTCTTGCTCGCTCCTCTCCTCCCCTGCGGCCTCCTGGCCTGATGTTTGTGCCTCTACACCTCTGCCCCAAGATCTGCCCACCACCCACACCTCTCTGCCCCTCCTGTGACACCCATCCTATCCACCACCCACACCTCTCTGCCCCTCCCCTGAGACCCGCCCTGTCCATCACCCACACCTCTCTTCCCCTCCCCTGAGACCTGCCCTGCCCACCGCCCCCACCTCTCTGTCCCTCCCCTGAGACCCACCCTGCCCACCACCCCCACCTCTCTGCCCCTCCCCTGAGACCCGCCCTGCCCCCTCCCCTGAGACCCACCCTGCCCACGACCCACACCTCTTTGTCCTCTCCTGTGAAACCCATCCTGCCTGCCACTCACGCCTCTCTGTCCCTTCCCCTGCCCAGCCCAGCCCACCACTTGCACCTCTCTGTTCCCCCCCAAGAGACCCTCTGTGCCCACCTCTTTCTTCATGCTGCTGTTGTTATTCCATGAAACATCAGGGATGGAATAAAAAGCTGAGTTTACTCCAGGGTGAGGAAAGAAAGGAGCCATCAACCCCCTGGCAAAGCTCAGTGCCCCAGAGAAAACCTGCCCCCTGCTATTGCAATCAGTGATGTGCTGGGGATATGGCGGGAAAGGGACTGTCTGAATTAAGGCAGGATTAATCAAGGCAGGAAAGGGACAACAATCCTCAGCAATGTCATTAACCACAAACATATTCTCATCATGCTCCAGCCAAAAGGGAAATGGGCAGGAATTCTTGCTGTTCAGCCATGGACACACGCACAGCAGTGAGTGTGGTGTGGAAGCTGGTCTGGTTAAACAATTGGAAATGATCACTCCGTGAGATCAGAACTAGAGTGTAGTGAGAAAACTGCACAAAGCAAGTAGTTGTGGCTGAGTGATTAAGGTGATAGACTAGAAATCCATTGGTGGCTCCCGGCTCGGAGTTGAGTCCTGCCAACTATGGAGGAACTTGCGGGTCTTTAAATTTAACAATTTAGTTTTTGTAGCTGAGCATCCTTGGTGTCAACAGGAGCTAGGTCTTGTCTCACTCTCAGGCTGTGTCTACACAACAGAGTTATGCGGCTTTACTTAAAGCATTTTAATTAAACTGCTGTTGCGTATCCACACTATGCGGCTTGTGTCACCAGAGCACATCCACGCTAGCATCTCTTGGATTGCCACAGAGAGCAGTGCACTGTGGGTAGCTATCCCACTGTGCAACTGGCTGCAGGGTGCTTTGGGAAGGGTTTGCAATGTCTCATAGGCTGGTACAGCATCACATCCTACTACATTGACAGCCGCTTTTCACCTGAAGTGTGTGTGATGGGGCAGAGACTGTGTGTGTGGGGGGGGAGGGAGTGTGTGTGTTAGAGAAGAGTGAGTGTGTCGCACGCTGTCTCTAAGTTCAGACAGCTGCTGGAAGCAACCAGTCCTGAGGCAGGGGGAGGGGGACAGCACCAATATCAGCCCCCGCTTCCCTCACTGGCTCAACACAGCACAGCAGTCTCTGTCACACACACACTGCTGCTACCTGCCTGGCTCGGTGTCAGGGGTGCTGGCTCATGGGGGTTTAGAGGGCCATGGCCCCACTACCTTTTACAAGCCGTAAGGATGAACGACAGAAGGGTGGACAGAGTGGAGTCTTGGGGGGAAGAGGGGTTCTGTGGGGGTGGCCTTGGGGGAGGAGTAGGGCGAGGCGTCAGGGAGAAGGGGTGGTGTGGGGTTGGGGGCCTCAGGGAGAAGGGGTGGAGTGAGTGTGGGGCCTTAGGGAAGGGGTGTCATGGTGGCACCACAGTTCTGATGCCAGTGCCCCCCCCCACTGTAAGGAAGTTCCCGCCACCCTGCTCTGTGTTCGCAGGGCAGGAGAGAGCAGCATCCACGGCAGTGATTTGCTCCTGGCTGCCGGAGCAGAGCAGCAGGCTCAGCTGTCAGAACTTCCCAGAGCGATGAAAGGGGAGGGGCCCATGGCTCTGTAGCAGGAATGCAGGGCAGGCAAGTTCACGGCAGGCATTGTGGGATACTGGAGGAGGCCAGTTATGGTGATATAATGAACAGCAGCATCTACACTGACAATTTATCACTTTAAGTTTGCTGCAAAAAGCTCTAGGCTTCTCATCGAGGTGATTTTATTTAGTCACCAAAACAGGGCACTTTTGTCGCCAGACATGGCATTGCAGTGTGTACACCAGCCACAAGCTGCCGACTGAGGGAGCATCATGTGTTTTTCACACACCTGAGCAATATAATTCTGCTGAAATAACTTTGTAGTGCAGACCTGGACAAAGATTCACACACACAGACAGCTGGCAAGGAAAATGTCACCTGCTCCTCTGCTTTGAAGAATCCAAACACAAGCAAAGCTTGTCAGGCCCCAGTGGGGATGGCAGGGAGTCAGGTTTGGGCAGACATGACACCTTAACCATCAGTAGGCACCATGGCTTAGCTGGCTAAAGCACCTGTTTTGTAAACAGGAGATCCTGGGTTCAACTCCCAATGGTGCCTTATTGACTTGTTGTTGGAGCACCTGGTATTGGCTACTGTCAGAAGACAAAATAAAGAGCTAGAGGGACCTTTGGTCTAGCACAGGGTGGCTGTTTTTATGGTTTAAATTACACTCACAGGCACTGATAACAGAGTTACTGAAAGTTTGGGAGTTAGGAGCTGGTACATGAGTGTTCTAAGCCCCTCACAGATGACTCTCTCCCTCTGGGACGGGGCAGGTCTGAGGTCTCACACCAAATGGCTCATTGGGGCTGCTAGAATCTATGAGCAGCTCATTTAGTTTCCATCAAGGGTTGAGTCTTGCTTTGTGCACTGTGTGTGAGAATGAAAATCCTAAACCACCCTTTGAAATAATGAATGCAGCAGGATATGATTCTGTCACTGCCCCAAAGCAGACAGACCAATGGAAAAATGCCAGTGAGTCCAGGCTAATACTCCACTGTGGTTTTACCTTTTTCATTTGCTAAACTCCCTCCCAACCTTGTGGGGTCCCAGGGCCCGGTATTGAGCCTGAGCCGAGATGTCTACACTGCAAATTTACCACCCCACGACCCTAGCCTGGGAGCCTGCACTGGCACGGGGCAGCCGTGGGTGTTTCATTGCAGTGTGGACATAGCCTAGCATTATGTCTACACTGCCATTAACACACCCAAGTCACTATTCTCAAACCCTGGGTCAGTTGATTCAGGCTTGTGGGGCTTGTGCTGCAGGGTTATAAAATTACAGTGTAGACACTTGGGCTTGAGCCCAGCCTCCGAGACCCCATGAGGGGTGAGGGTCTCCAAGCCTGGGCTCCAGTCTGAGCCCAAATGTCTGGACTGCAGTTTTTAGCCCCACAACCTGAGCCCCAGGAGCCCAAATCAGATCATCCAGGCCAGCCGGGCAAGCGGGATTTTGTCACAGTATAAATGCCCTCTCAGGGTATGTCTACACTGCAATGTAAGCCCAGGGTTAGCAGACGTCGTGTCAGCAGCCCCAACACATAAACATAAACCACGAGGGAAAGAACCACCCCCCAAATAACATGGGCAGTGTCCTTCTCCCTATGGTTCGTAAGTCCAGCAACCAAAAGTCCTTTAACATGAGCCATCCCCTCTCTGTACCCCACTCACAGCTGTTGTCCTCAGTCAGTGCAAGCCCAGAGCTGCCCTGGACAGTTCACCTGCCATCCTGGGTGGAAAAGGGGGAAAATAAGAAGGCACCGTACTCACTATGCTGTCTAGGGACTCACTCATCCCTCCACTGCCCCCCTGTCCTAATGTTGGTCTAACTCCTAAATTGTAGTATTAGGACCCAGACCCCAGCCCACTTGGCTTTGGAACCCCTGACCCCTGCCTAGCAAGTGCTATTGAATTGAGGGTGAGTCCCTCAATCGGGGTCTGCCAAGTGCAGTTGTGCTGCCCTCAATTCACACAACAAGGATAACAACCCTTTATTTCTCCTGCCCCTGTAACATGGAGACTGGGAATCCAACACCAGCCCAAAGTGATCATTTCGACAAGCAACCCAACATATTTCCAACATACTGTAAAATCCACATGCAGACACATACACGAAACCTTGCAAGAAAATCTTCCTGAGGGGGTCTGAAGCACCTGCTGCTGCAGGTAAGGAGGGAACTGTGGGTTGGGATTGAGGAGCAGCGTGAGGAGGGGGGTCAGTGGGTTGGGATTGATGGGCACTGGGAATAGGAGGGGGCTGTGGGTTGGGACAGAGGAGAAGGGTGAAGAGGAGCACGCTCTGGTTGGGAGTGAGGAGCAGTGTGTATAGGAGGGACTGAGGGTTGGGACTGAGGGACACTGGGAAAAGAGGGGACATGGGTTTAGGCCGAAGAGCATCCTTGTTTGGGGATCTAGTAGGAGAGGGGAAGGCAGCAGGTGATTCAAGTTCCTTAGGGATATTCTGTGTGTTTGTATGTGTGTTTGTGTGCAGGGGAGGAACATGCTATATGCCCAGAGGCCTTTATTCCTCCAGGCTGCAAGGACAGAGGGGCTGTCAGGAAGTTGCCCCTTCAAACCCACAGACAAAAAGGCCCCTCTGAGGAAAGGGAAAATCCTGAAGAGAAAAAGTAACATCAAAGAGGACTCCAGAAAGACAGTGTAAGATCTTTGTGAGTAGTTTATCACCTGACCAGGGGCTTGAACCCTGGACCCTCAGATTAAAAGTCTGATGTTCTGCCAACTGAACTAGCCAGGCTCACAAAGCTAAAAATCAAGTTGGTGCAGAGGAGAAACTTATCAAGAAAACAAGCGTGGGAAACAATAGTGGAAACCTGCTGCTCTCTCTGGCACGCTCAACACTACGAGTTTATATCGAATTTAGCAGTGTTAAATCGCATTAACCCTGCACCCGTCCACACAACGAAGCCCTTTATATCGATATAAAGGGCTCTTAATACTGGTATCTGTACTCCTCCCCGACGAGGAGAGTAGCGCTGAAATTGGTATTGCCATGTCGGATTAGGGTTAGTGTGGCCGCAATTCGATGGTATTGTCCTCCTGGCGCTATCCCACAGTGCACCATTGTGACCGCTCTGGACAGCAATCTGAACTCGAATGCACTGGCCCGGTAGACAGGAAAAGCCCTGCAAACTTTTGAATTTCATTTCCTGTTTGCCCAGTGTGGAGAGCTCATCAGCACAGGTGACCATGCAGTCCCAGAATCAAAAAAGAGCTCCAGCATGGACTGAAGGGGAGATACTGAAGCTGATCTCTATATGGGGAGATGAATCTGTTCTATCAGAACTTTGTTCCAAAAGACAAAATGCCAAAACATTTAAAAAAAATCTCCAAGGCTATGATGGACAGAGGCCACAACAGGGACTCAACACAGTGCTGAAACTTAAGGAGCTGAGAGAAGCGTACCAGAAAGCCAAAGAATTAAATGGACGCTCACGGAGGGAGGGACGACTGATGACTGTAGCTATCCAACAGTTCCCGCACTCTCCGAAAACCATTTGAATTCTTGGCTGAGTTCCCAAAGCCTGAAGGATCACAAACATTGTCGCAGGTGGTTCAGGGTATATATCAGTCCCCTCCCACCCACCCACCTCCGTGAAAGCAAAGGGGAAAAAATAATTTCTCGCCTTTTTTTCAATGTCACCCTATGTCTACTGGATGCTGCTGGCAGATGCAGTGCTGCAGGGCTACACAGCAGCATCCCCTTTCCTTCTCTATCCTTGCGGATGGCAGACGGTACAGTAGGACTGGTATCCGTCATCGTCATCCCGTGAGTGCTCCTGGTTGGCCTTGGTGAGGTCGGCCGGGGGTGCCTGGGCAAAAATGGGAATGACTCCCAGGTCATTCTCTTCTTTAAGCTTTATCTAATGGAGATTCAGTCCTGCCTGGAATATCATCGCAGCTGGAGGCTGCCCTCCCTTCGCCCCTTTGATCTCTACTTGCAGAGGCAATAAAGTCAATATTGTTTCAAATTCATGTATTCTTTATTACTTCATCACACAAACGGGGGGATAACTGCCACGGTAGCCCAGGAGAGGTGAGGAAGGAGGGAAGCAACGGGTGGGGTTGTTTCAGAGGCACCCCCTAGAATGGCATACAGCCCATCATTTCTGCAGGATGTCTGGGGCTCTGACCTGGAGCAGCCATTTGCCTCTCTGGTTCTTTAGTAGGCTTGCCCGATAGTCCAGACAGGACTTACTCTCCCTTTAGACAAAACTTAAGGAAGAGAATGACCTGGGGAGTCATTCCCATTTTTGTCCATGTGCTCCCAGTCGATCTCACTGTGGCCGGCCAGGAGCACCGATGACAGCAGCAAACTGTACAGTATAACCGGCAACTGTCATTGTCAACTTGCAAAGCAGCAGATGGGTTGGTATGGGTGGTAACCATCTTTGCTAACTTGCAAAAGGTAAAGGAATGCTGCTGTGTATCGCTGCTGTACTGCGTCTGTCAGCACCATCCAGTAGATATATGGTGACAGTGAAAAAAGGCCGAACAGGCTCTATGGTTGCCGTGCTATGGCGTCAGCCCAGGCAATCTAGGGAAAAGGGCGCGAAATGATTGTCTGCAGTTGTTTCACGGAGGGAGGATTGAGTGATGACATTTACCCAGAATCACCCACAACACTGTTTTTGCCCCATCATGCATTGGGATCTCAACCCAGAATTCCAATGGGCGGGAGAGACTGTGGGAACTATGGGATAGCTATGGGATAGCTAATAACAGTGCAACGCTCTGGAAATCGACGCTAGCCTCGGTACAGGGACGCACACTGCTGAATTAATGTGCTTAGTAGGGCCGCGTGCACTCGACTTTATACAAACTGTTTACAAAAACTGGTTTCTGTAAAATCGTAATAATCCCGTAGTGTAGACATACCCTGTGATTAAGAACTTTGGTGGCTAATTGAAAGGCTGATGGTTCAAACCCAAGTGAAGATGGACGTGGGTTTTTTTCAGTGATAAGAATCCAGTACATTTTAACAGGCAGAAAATCTCCTCAATGCTGCTCTACCCTCATTGGGCAAGCATAAGAAGCCCTTTCACCAGATGCATTGGTGGTATAGTGGTGAGCATAGCTGCCTTCCAAGCAGTTGACCTGGGTTCAATTCCCAGCCAATGCAGAGATGTGACAGTTTTCTCCCCTGGGAATTGGTTTAATTTCAGTCATATTGTATCAGTTTAGCAATGGAATGAGAGAATCAATGTTCTGCATGTCATTCAACACACAATGAAAGAAGAAAGGGACGGGACTATACAATAAGCTGTTGGAGTTATCCTGGTATTATAATGATTGGTTGATTCTTTTTTGAAAATTTCCTTTACTGCCCTCTCCCTTTTAGACTCAGAAGGTCAGAAGGGACCAATGTGATCATCTAGTCCAACCTGCTGCACCTTACAGGCCAAAAGACCCCACCCACCGACTCCTGTAATAGACCCAGGAGGTGATGCAGCTCTGTACACTGCCCCTACGCCAGGCAGCACATGGAGGCCCTCTGCTCCCCTCCCCCAATGGGTGTGCAGAGATGTGCCAGCAGCACTAAGGTGGCTCCCTGCCCACTCTGCCTCCATCCCTCCGTGCCGCTCCCAGAAGTGGCCGGCATGTCCCAGCATCCCCTGGGGCAGGGGGAGTGTCTCCATTCATTGCCCCTGCCCCAAGTACCAACTCCGCAGTGCCCATTGGCCAGGAACTGCAGCCACTGGGAGCTCTGGGGGCAGCGCCTGCAGGCAGTGGCGCATGGAGACCCCCTGGCACGGCCCACCTAGGATTGTGTGTACTTTGGGAGCTGCACTGCCTGGGGTAAGCGCCACCCCTCCTGCACCCCAACCCCCTCCCTCAGCGCAGAGCCAACACCCCACACCCAAATTTCCTCCCAGAGCTTTGCTTGTCTTCCTTTCACCCAGAACCATCCTTCTTCTCCTGGGCTGCAAGTAGCCATCCCTGGGAAGCCAAGAGGCAGGCACAGGATTCTACCTCCCAGTAGCCAACCGCACCTCCCCAGGCTTTGCAGAACGACTGGTGGTTCTCTATTAACCCCACTTAGCCGCACTGAGGCACTTAGCTCCTGCCCTGCCTTCCTCAGCTCGACTTTCCTCTTTTTCCCCATTCCTGCCTCACTTCCTCCTTTGGCAACTCACGCAATGGAGGTGAGCAGGAAGAGTCAGCCACTGTAGGCCAACCTCCAAGGGCAGAGGAAGCCAAGTCACAAGGCTTCAAAAGGTGCCTGGCCCAGATCCTCTAGCTTTCCCCTGCTGATGCCAAGGCTTTTTCCTCAGCTCATTTCACCGCCCTCTGCCATGCAGGGCTTGGGGTTATCGCAGGTGTTACCCAAAACTGGGCCAGCTAGTAAGCATAGGGAGGACTAATGACCCACCAGAGTTTGGCAGAAAGCAGCACGTTTGTTGTAATGACAGCTAAGCTCAAAATAAGCAGGTTGGGGGGTCACACTTGCACTCACATACTCATGCTCCCAGGACAGGCACGACACTGGAGATGTCAGGATTCTGCAAGGTAAGTGTCCCACAGGACAGCTATGGACAGTGCGATGAAGGTAAGTCTCCCTGAGGCACAATGAAATACAACACAGAGAACCACTGGCCAGGCAGTCCAGGTAAAGGGCATTCACTGGAGGTACAAGCTTGTGAGTGCTCTCCTGAGCACATGGCCCCTTCCCCTTTTAAGGGCCTACACCTCATGGCCTGTGACTAGAGATGACTTGGCTGCATCTGGCTGGTCACACTCCACCTTGGGCAGCATCTAACAGCAGGGACAGGCCAGGAGGAGCTGGGAAAACTAAGCCAGCATGTTTCTGTCTGGTTTTGAACCAGGAACCTTTTGTGGGTTAGGCACACGTGATAACCACTACACTACAGAAACTCTGTCACAGAGCTTTGCCCCTCCCTTCATAAGAACATAAGAATGGTCATATTGGGTCAGACCAAAGGTGCATCCAACCCCGCATCCTATCTGCCAACAGTGGCCAATGCCAGGTGCCCCAGAGGGACTGAACCTAACAGGTAATGATCAAATGATCTCTCTCTTGCCATCCATCTCCACCCTCTGACAAACAGATGCTAGGGATCCCATTCCTTACCCATTGTGGCTTATAGGTATTCATGGACTTAACCTCCATTCATTTATCTGCAAAAAAAACAAGGAGTACTTGTGGCACCTTAGAGACTAACAAATTTATTCGAGCATAAGCTTTTGCGGGCTAAAACCCACTTCATCAGATGCATGCAGTGGAAAATACAGCAGGAAGATATATAGATATAGATATACACAGAGAACATGAAAAAATGGGTGTTGCCATATACACTATAATGAGAGTGAGCAGTTAAGGTGAGCTATTATCAGCAAGAGAAAAAAACCTTTTGTAGTGATATTCGGGATGGCCCATTTCCAACAGTTGACAAGAAGGTGTGAGTAACAGTAAAGGGACAAATAAACATGGGGAAATAGTTTGACTTTGTGTAATGACCCATCCACTCCCAGTCTTTATTCAAACCTAATTTAATGGTGTCCACTTTGGAAATTAATTCCAATTCAGCAGTCTCTCATGGGAGTCTGTTTTTGAAGGTTATTTGTTGTAATATTGTGACTTTTAGGTTTATCATCGAGTGACCAGAGAAACTGAAGTGTTCTCCAACTGGTTTTTGAATGTTATAATTCTTGACATGTGATTTGTGTCCATTTATTATTTTACGTAGAGACTGTCTGGTTTGGCCAATGTACATGGCAGAGGAGCATTGCTGGCACATAATAGCATAGATCACACTGGTAGATATGCAGGTGAATGAGCCTCTGATGGCCTGGTTGATGTGATTAGGTCCTATGATGGTGTCCCCTGAATAGATATGTGGACAGATTTGGCAATGGGCTTTGTTGCAAGGATAGGTTCCTGGGTTAGTGGTTTTGTTGTATGGTTGCTGGTAAGTATTTGCTTCAGGTTGGGGGGCTGTCTGAAAGCAAGGACTGGCCTGTCTCCCAAGATCTGGGAGAGTGAGGGATAGGTTGTAGATCCTTGATGATGCACTGGAGAGGTTTTAGTTGGGGGCTGAAGGTGACGGCTAGTGGTGTTCTGTTACTTTCTTTGTTGGGCCTGTCCTGTAGTAGGTGACTTCTGGGTACTCTTCTGGCTCTGTCAATCTATTTTTTCACTTCAGCAGGTGGGTATTGTAGTTGTAAGAACACTTTATAGAGATATTGTAAGTGTTTGTCTCTGTCTGAGGAATTGGAACAAATGCGGTTGTATCTTAGAGCTTGGTTGTAGACAATGGATTGTGTGGTGTGCTCTGGTGAAACCTGGAGGAATGTAGGTAAGTATAACGGTCAGTAGGTTTACGGTATAGGGTGGTGTTTATGTGACCATCGCTTATTAGCACTGTAGTGTTCAGGAAGTGGATTTCTTGTGTGGACTGGTCCAGGCTGATGTTGATGGTGGGATGTAAATTGTTGAAATCATGGTGGAATTCCTCAAGGGCTTCTTTTCCATGGGTCCAGATGATGAAGATGTCATCAATGTAGTGCAAGTAGAGTAGGGGCATTAGGGGATGAGAGCTGAGGAAGCGTTGTTCTAAGTCAGCCATAAAAACGTTGGCATACTGTGGGACCATGCGAGTACCCATAGCAGTGTCACTGACTTGAAGGTATACATTGTCCCCAAATCTGAAATAGTTGTGGGTGAGGACAAAGTCACAAAGTTCAGCCACCAAGTTTGCTGTGACATTATGGGGGATACTGTTCCTGATGGCTTGCAGTCCATCTTTGTGCGGAATGTTGGTGTAGAGGGCTTTTTGGCCTGCTGCTTCTCTGTCTGGGAGGTTTTTGTCAGCCCTGGCACACAAAAAGGGCATCATTGTGAGCGCCCACGAAGGCGAGATGAATTTTTGCCTGCCTTGCTCAGCTTGACTTGCTTCCTCACCCCATTCCTGCCTTAGATCCTGGGTTGCCTGGTGGCTGAAGATGGTCCATTGTCTCAAGCGGTGCCAGAGCCTGACACAGTGCCCCTGGGCAGCCTTTGCTCTGCACATGCCGGCCGTGCACATTTGCAAATACTTTAAAGCTCCTGTCAGTAAGTTCTGGGGACAGTTGCTCACCTTCAGAGGAAGCTCCCTAAAACTGACCTATCTCACCCAGTGGTACATTGACCTCTGTTCGGACTGAGCCAAAAGCGGGGGGGGGGGCCTCGCTGCTGTGGCCGCCGCTGCTGTGAGGGTGTCCACTGTTGCAGATGAAGTCATCCTGCAAGCACCTTCCACCTAGCCACCCACTGAAAATCCTGTAGGGTGTAAGGTGGGGGTAGAAGAACACCGGGGGGAGCTCCTCCTTCCCCCACCATCGGCCATCTTATACCCGGAGCTGCACCCAGTGGGGTTAAAAAAAATACGGCCATATCGGAAGAGTCAGCTGCGTTCTTTGTGTTTGCCCCACCATTCCCCTCGGACCTGACCTGCCCTCCAGCTCAGCCACCCACTGAAAATTGAAGCACAAAACAGTAGAGCCGTACAAGGCTTCAAAGCTCACCAGGCCCAATCCCCCTTCTAATACAGCAGAAAAGCCACACTTCTGCTGACTAGGTAGGGACGTCCTATTGCCCCACAAGAAGTGGAAGGCCATCGTGTTCGGTCTCAGCAGCACTCGTGGAGCAGGGGGAAGCACATGGCTGAGGAAATTCCCCACAGATGGGTCTTGAGCATGACAACCTTGTAGGTAATGACAAGGTCCACTTACGCCACTGGCCAAACCATTCCTCACAGGCCAGCAATCACTTCTCGCAGTTTGCACTCCCCACCTCATCCCCAACCGAACGCTAGAAGGCCCAACCATCAACCTGCCCACTCTTGCAGCCCTCCTCTTCCGCCCTGACTGATAGGGGGGAGTATTGAGCCTCCCTCCCTTAGGCCCTTCAGCATCCCTGGGGAACACCAATGCTGCCCAAGTGACTTTGGGCCAGTAGGTCAATCAATAGGGCTGCCTCCTAGGCCAGGCTGCAGCCCAGCTTCAGGACTCAGAGGAAATGCAGCTCGCATCCCTCCCTACAGGACTCCAGGCACGGCCAGGCTTCTGGATCAAACGTCTCCTCTTGTGCTCAAGTCACAACAGCTAGCGGGTAAAAGACAGGCTTTCATGGCATTTGAGAGAGCAAGACAGAGCCTTGGAAGCCCCAGCAGGGTTTGTGGCACAGGAATTGTCCTCAGATCCCACTGAGACTTCAGCTCAGATTGCAGGATTCAAAGTCCCGAGTGCTGCTGTTACACCATGGGACCAAAAGGGAACCCCCAGACTTCTGCTGAGTATGACCCTGTGGGGGGCAGCCCTGCATTTGCTCACCAAGTTGGCCTGCAGCAGTAATGGTAATAATTGAAGATATACCAATCTCCTAGAACTGGAAGGGACCTTGAAAGGTCATCAAGTCCAGCCCCCTGCCTTCACTAGCAGGACCAATTTTTGCCCCAGATTCCTAAGTGGCCCCCTCAAGGATTAAACTCACAACCCTGGGTTTAGCAGGCCAATGCTCAAACCACTGAGCTATCCCTCCCCCGGTTTGCTGCAGCTCCCAGAGGCCTTTCTTAATCCAGCCTGAGAGGCCAGCAGGCATGTGAGGAAGTTGCCCTTTCAGTCCCAGGCAGTACATGGCCCTTCCTAGTGAAATGCCAAGTCCTGGGGAAAAGAAGTGATGTCAAATAACACCCTGGAGAGATGCCTTCTTCCATTTTGAGAGGAACAGTTCTTTTTTCACTTGATCAGGAACTTGAACCCTCGACCCTCAGATTAAAAGTCTGATGCTCTGCCAACTGAGCTAGCCAGGCTCACCTACAAAAGAAGCAAATTTAGTTCACAAGAGAAACTAGTCATGAAAATGAGGGCGGGAAACAATACAGAAAACCTGCTACTCTCGCTCTCTTAGCAGTCCTAGCCCCAGCCTCATCCTCCATCCGCCACCCTGAGGACTTTTTTTAGTTAACTATCAAATCCAGGAGAAAACACAGTTATACAAAGCAAAACGAAATCACAAACAGAAATGTCATTGGAAATACAAAAATAAAAAAGGAAAATGCAATTCCCATCGCTTTATCATGTCTGGGCCATTCCTGTATCGAGAGCACCCGCCAAGGTCCCTGTGTGCTTACAAGAAACTTGGAGGAACTCATACCACAGCCTGAACATGCAACTCAACTGCTCCCAGGTGCTGCAGTAAAACCCTTTCCCTGCTGTGAAGTTGCACTCCATAGGATTTTATGAAAATATGCTAATGAGTGTGAATATAAAGTGACTGGACTATGCTTCATGCAAAAGTCTCTTGTAAGGTATCATTACAAAGCTTATAATCTACTGTGTGTGTTCATCCTGTTTGTATGAACCGATCATTCTTGTATCTGAAATTAGAAATATGAACTATAACTCTGAGGTCATGTTGTAATGATGCAAATCGTGGGCCATTAATAGTGGTTTGGAATCTTGATGGCTCCCATTAACCAGGACAATTGACTGTAGATGGATCTGTCCTGCACCATCCCTGAGTCAGGCCAGGAAGAATGAAGGCTTGGGGGTCTCACAGTGTGCAGCTTTTCAGCCATGAGACTCCAGTACCTTTTAACAGGAAGAAAATCTCCTCCTTTCTGGCTTAGCCCCATTTGACTCTTCTGCCTGTCTCTCCCCCAACCCCAGTCTCTTTCCTTCCCCATTGGGGCCATGCAGAGAGGAGCGCCAGTCAGACTCTGTCACAGTCTGTATCCCATAAAGGGAGGGAGGGGTCGCTCTAAAACACTGATAATGGGGAGGGGAGGGGTGGGCATGGTTAGGGGGAGAAAGGAGAGAGACCTAACAGTGGGGCCCAGAGAGATTCCCCCAGACTGGGGAGATCCCCTGCTGCCCCCGCATCAGCCAGCTATGGGAAGAACAACTGTGGTGGTGGGGGGTCTCCACATGCTGCCCCCCCCAAGTGCCAACTCTGCCAACGGTGGCAATGGGAGCTGCGGGGGTGGAGTCTGTGGGCAGCCGTGCTCAGAGACACCCCCAGACCTCCCGCTTAGGGGCTGCTGCCAGAGGGGGGTGCAGGTTGCTTTTGGAAGATGCTCAAGGTAAATGCTGCATCCCTCACCCTCTTGTGCACCCCTAACCCCCTGCCCCAACCCAGACCCCACACCTGCACCCAAAGTCCCTCCAAGAGCCTGCCTCCTGCACCCTATCCTGCACCCCAACCCCCTGACTGAGCCCAGACCTTACACCCAAACTCTCTCCTAGAGCCCAACCCCTCTCCCTCCCACGCCCAAACTCCCCCCCAGAGCCTTACACAGCTGTGGGGTGGGGCAGGACTTGGTCCCATTCTGGGAATGACCAAAAATTATACAAACCTGTCGCCCCTGTCCAGCCCAACCTTCTGCTGATGCACCTCAGCCCAGACCCGTGCAGGGTTTGAAGCTTCCATTGCTTAAATTCCAGGACACTGAGGGATTTCAGCTCCCCTTTGCCCACAGGGAACCTTCACCCCACTCCCAACCAGGTTCTTGTCCATGGGATCATTGTCCCTCCGTGTCTTTTCTCTCTCTGTGACAGGCCAGGGTGCAATAACTGGGGCATCTGAGCACCCAGGACCTTCTGTGGGGCTGCCATTCCCCTTCCTCGTCTATGGTCTCATCTTTCATTGACTCCAGCCTTTTTTCTATCCATCGTCAGCACCATCCCAAGCAAGCTGCACTTGCCTCAAAAAGACGGAGAGAGTTCTGTGGCACCTTAGAGACTAACAGACGTACAGGAGCATAAGCTTTTGTGGGTGAATCCCCACTTTGTCAGATGCATGTCATGGAAATTTCTAGGGGCAGGTATAAATATGCAGGCAAGAATCAGTCTAGAGATAAGGAGGTTAGTTCAATCAGGGAGGATGAGGCCCTCTTCTAGCAGCTGAGATGTGAACACCAAGGGAGGAGAAACTGCTTTTGTAGTTGGCTAGCCAGGCACAGAATTCCCACTCCATTCATCTGATGAAGTGGGGATTCACCCACGAAAGCTTATGCTCCTGTACGTCTTTTAGTCTATAAGGTGCCACAGGACTCTGTTGCTTTTTACAGATCCAGACTAACACAGCTACACCTGTGATACTCAAAAAGACAGTGTCCCCTGTTGGGTTTACATCACTGACCTCTCTCCTCTCTGAGCACTGACTGCCCCTCTGTTTCCTTGCCTCTCAGTCTCTGCAGAAGGGAACTTTCCCTCCAGTGCTGGAGGATTCGCCCTTCTCATCTACCCTTGTCCCAAGCAGCACAGCTGATGGGAATCTTACATATACTGAGGAGACTTAGGAGCAGAAACCCCTCCAGACCTTGCATTCAATTGGCACTAGCCCCTCACTGAGCAGGACTGAAACTCCTGCAGGGAGACAGTTGGGCCATATCCACTCTGGGCATGAGCAAAGAGCAGGGTGAAAAAATGAACCTGGAGATTGAATGCAGGGCCTCATACATGCAAAGCATGTGCCCTACCACTGAGCTACATCCCCATATGAGCTAAGAGTCCTATGGGTTACACTCACAACACCCCTGTGCATCCAGTGGCCTAAGAGCAGTATGGGGGACACATTCCCTGCTCTGAGGGCCAAATCTGCTGTCCTGGAGGTTGCTGGTTCTAAGGCGTCACTTTGCAGCAGGGCCAGATTCTATATGTGGGGCAGAGAGAGTGGGTGCCCTGGACTCAGGGTGCAGAGATACACTCAGCCCTCTCCCCTGCATTCGGTGGGGGGTGTTGCAATCCCCTGCTGCAAGGTCATGGTGGGGAACGCTGTGAGCAGCTCAACACCTCACCCTGGTGGCAGAAGTGGGGTGGAGAGCTCCAGGTCTTTCCAGCTGTCTGTGAAGTCCAGCTTTCCCCAGCACATTCACTGCGGTGCAATTGGGTCACTGTTTCCGTGGCTGAACAGCAAAGAATTACTCCCAGTTTCCCTTCTATCGGCAGCAGGATTAGCCTGTGTCAGTGGTTAATGAGGTGGATCTAGTCGTAGATTGTTATTCATTCCCCACCTTGACAATTCACACAGTCCCTTTCCTACTCAAATCCCCAGCACCTCGGTGATCCTGGTAGCGGGGTTGGGTCCTGAGATTTTCAGGGTCCTTTTTCCTCTCCACCTGAAGTGAACTCAGCTTTTCCCCCATCCCAGAAAATCCATGAAATAACAACAGCAGCATAAAGAAAGAGGGGAGGGATAGCTCAGTGGTTAGAGCATTGGCCTGCTACACCCAGAGTTGTGAGTTCAATCCTTGAGATGGCCACTTAGGGATCTGGGGCAAAAATTGGTTCTGCTAGTGAAGGCAGGGGGCTGGACTAGATGACCTTGCAAGGTCCCTTCCAGTTCTAGGAGATTGGTATACCTCTAATTATTACCTTTTACCTTACCTAACATCTCACGGCCAGGGCTGGATGTGCCCAGGGCCCCCTGCTTGTCCATTTTTTCAATGGAATTTGGCCCCCTGCTTTGCACAAGAGACAGAGCAAGATCTTCCTGTCCCTGTGTCTGTGCAAGGAAAATTGTGCTTCTGTATGAAATAGAGGCAGGAAATGGCCCCATGATGGGACAATATCCTCAGGATTAAGACCTAAGGACTCAGGCTGAGTACTGATGTAACTGCACTCATAGGAGGCCAGGCTTGAGCTGCCAGCTCGCGAAGCCAAATTCGCAGGCCTGCCGGCTCGCCCCCATTGTCCACAGAGGGTTGACCTGATGGCCCGAATTCTTGCCGGCCGCCAGCTCCACCCAAATGGACCCGACGCCGGATCACGCTCCCCAGCCCAAGCCACAGAGGAAGGCTTAATACTCGGCACCCCAACCTAGGGGAGAGGCTTCACACTCCGCCGGCGCAGGGTGACCTTTGGGACTTCCCTGGACACCATCCTCCCACCGCCCACAGCCAGACCCCCCAAGCCCACCCCTCCGACAGGAAGGAGCAGGAGGACCACTCCGCCCAGGGGCACCACCACTCGAAGTCAGCTTCACTTGCTTTCTCTTCTACCCCTGTCCTCCCAAGTTATGCGCGCCTCACGGGAGCCGGCCCTGGGAAGACGCAGGCACCGCACTCTGACTGGCGTAAGCCAAACGCCCACACCGAGAGTTTAGCACGGGCTCTTGAGGCACTGGAGGAACCCCATGCAGATGCACTGACGGAGCTAAGCTTTACGGCCAAGGGCCCTACCTGTACAGAAAGCCAACTTGCTGGTGAAAAGGACTCCTCTTTTGGCTCCCCTTCCAAACTTCCAAATGCCTCCAAATGGGAAAACACCAACACTGAAACACCCAAACAGTCCTAACGCTGGGGCCAGGTGAAAAAGAAAAGCAAGGAAAAGATTTCTAAATGGCCACCCTGCCAGAGTCGTACAGCTCCGCAAGTGAAACCCATGGGAGGGACATTACACAGAAAAGTGGAATGGAAAGCTGCCCAAATTGAGATGCTGTGGAAAGCTACAGCCCCATCGCTACTCCTACTCTGCACACTTCTTGCAACAGCTGATGAACGGCCAGGTGCTTTTCGCATCCAAGCCCACACCAGGGGAAGACCTTGAGAAGTTTCCCGTGGCTTGCCTGATTCAGCTGGTCAGAGTGCGGCACTCGTGGAGGCAAGATGGTGCAAAGGAGCCCCTGGGTGGCTGTGGGCCTGGGGAGGATGGCTTTTGATTTTTTGGCCTGACCGCTACGGGCAGCAAGGCCAAAAGTCAGATGGCCGACTCTCCCGTCCACCACGCTCATCAGGAGCCCTTAGTCGACAGGCTCGGAGAATGCGGGCATCGCCCCCCACTACCTCTCGCATGCAAAGCGAGCGCTCTGCCGCTTGAGCTAATTCCCTGCAGCTGGCCTGACTCTCAGGCACCGGGCAAAAAAAGGCAAGGGCTCTGTGGCCTTAAGCAGAACACAGCCTGAAATGGGGGCGGGGCGCTACCCAGAGCTGGGGAAGGGGGTCCGAGTCCCAGCCACGCTCCTCGGCACAAACACCAACGCTCCCTCCCTGGAGTGTGTCTGGGCTGAGAGTTAGCCCCTGAAACAAGCACCAAACTTCAGAAGACAACGCAGGGATAGATCACTTGACGATTGCCTGCTCTGGCCATTGCCTCGGAAGCGCCTGGCATCG